>JAAMPD010001741.1:0-20802 GCA_025266255.1 Trissolcus basalis | reverse complement strand
TACATTGTCAGTATAATTGGCAATATATTCCAAATATATTGATAAATATATTGTTCATAGATTGGCAATATATTGTCAATATATGTTTTATGTATGGACAATATATGATCCTTTTCACTAGGGAATCAAATTTAAATCAAGTATTATTTGTATATATAAGATTATTTTGGTACGAACATTTAAGAAAAGTCTCTCCTTCACAAGCCTGCTTACAAAACTTGAAAGAATCTGCATACATCTAGCACCTCGTTAGGACGAGTCCTTACCCATCGTAAATTCATTCAAACTTCTAATTAGAAGCACGTTAAAAATTGTCGAATCAGAAAACGTATCTCTATTTTCCATCCAGATAGAGACCATAGGTAAAGACCTGCCTCGACCCTAAATAAGTATGTCTAATAGACTCCAATTTAGTCAGCAGCTTAGGAAGAGCCTGGCGCTATTATTTTTGTGGCATAAATTTGAATGGCATTATCCTGCTGCCGGCAGTAGCGGTGTGATATTCCGCGTGTTTACATTATCATCAATCAATAAAAACAATTGCCGGTGTGAAGCGCATCCTCAGACTGAAGGATCTTTGTAGCTTTTGATTTTGCAAAATTGTTGCTGCGGTGTTATCATTTTTGTATATTTTGAAAATTTGGTGCGGTCAGGTGTGTACACACGTCGAGGAGAATATCAAAGTGGAATAATCCATCTCGACAAGCATCAAAACGACGCGCTCTCAAACGCCGTCCAGTGGAAGGAAGAGTCTCGCACAATTCTATTTCCTGTCGTCGTCGTGGTCGTCGGTTAGCATCCTGTTCCTTGCCGTGTGCACGCGGAGAAAAGGACGCCGAATATGAGAAACGATAGATAATGATAGCGCGGGAGAGAAGAAAGATTCGCTGCACTATGAGATAACGAGAGAACAAGTGAGACGGGCGCGGGGAGGAACAAGGACGGAGATTGCAGAGCGAGCGAGACAGAAGAGCCGAGGGAACAGGATGGAAACATAGGGATCCGATGATAGTACGGTAGAGTGCTTTCGAGGTGAGTGCAGTCGACTCACCGAGCTGCACGGTCTGGTGATTAGCGCCGCCCCCTGGGGACGGTAACCACCAATCGGTGGAGGGCGTCGCGACGCCGCCGTTGCCGGTTCACCCAACAACCACGAACCCACGCTACTGGTCCACACAATCGCGGATAGCAGATAGCGACGAGCAAAGCCACGACAAAAATCAATCACCCGCTGCTTCCTCCTATTCTAGTTTCTCTCTCCCGTATACTCATCGCTCTTTCTCATTCACTTGCTCGTCCATTTTCCCACTTCCGTCTCTCTTGTATCGTTGCGTTTTGTGTAACTAAACTTATGTTAACGTCCAAACGTGTATGTTTATTCCACGACCCATATTTAACATCCCTCGCATAAATGATTTCTAAACGATTCCGATGCTCGTCGACAATCAAAACACTATTTTCAATCTTGTATAAATTCAAAATGAAAAATGTACAGCTCCTGCCTTTTACCAATTTCAAAACATTTTCTTGCAAAATATTTGACTTCAAAAATGTTACAGCAGACGTGCAGCATCTCTTTTTAAAGAAATTGCAAAAAAAGTATGCAGCAAAAAAATACCTTGCTGGAACTGACATTTGCATTCAAGATTGTGCGTATATCTTTATCGAGGAAGTTTCATTTTCGTGGTTTTATGTTTCAACTTTACTGCGTAAAGCTTCGACGATCATTTGCAAATGTTTCCCAGATCGACGACTCGTCGTGCATTTTGATGGCACCGCAGTTTCTTCCCGTCTCCGTACCGAAAGGGAAAGCTATATATACCTATATATTCCCCGCACATAATGCATGTACAATTTTTGGTTCCTCCGGGACACATTTTTTTTTTCAAATGAAACATTCTTCGCCGATCTAAATCATTGCTAATCAACAATTTATTATAAAATGGAGGAAATCATCTGCTCAGATCATTGTTGAACAATATATAATTACTTTTCCTAATGGTTTCCCATAATTCTCTTCTCGGCAAATTGGATAGTGGTTTATTTTAATCGCTTTGCTTTATTATGCACTTTTCCCGCATGTAATTGCAACGGCTCATATTATTTTCCGCTTTAATATGTTGTATTATGACTTTATTGTTCTTCTGCGGGATGCACAAACACGTGTCCACGCGTCAATCGGAAGAAAACTGTGTCAGGAAATTCCCGATGCAAGAAGTTGAACGGCAGGCAGCGGCGAAGCAATTTAACGTCACGGCGAGTTAATTTGCCGCTATATACATATACTGGCGCAATCTTTTTTCTCGATCGTATATACCGTCAGTACTTTATTCGCCACCTCGACGAATTCGTTCTCTCCGCTCGGCTGAAAAACGCATGCGCACTATAATGAATTTTAATTTCCTTCAAATCAACATATTGAAACACAAACTACAAAAATTAACTGCTCAAATAAAAGTCTCAATACTGTTCAAGTCCATTAAAAAAAAAAAGTAAATAAGTTTAGCAAAATTCAAGTACAGAGTTTAAAATGATCAAGATGAACCTGATATAATTCAAATTTTATTGTACCAACCAAAACGTAATAGACTTTCAAAATATTTGAATGAATTTCTCCATGAACGATGATTTATTCAAATACAAAATAAATCAATGCTAATCAGCATGATGGTGAAAACGGTTTAAATTGAGATTCACTAAAGTAGCAGCGATGGGACGCGCATTAGCCCCCGAGTCAAGCGAAGATGAATATATTGCATGATTTCTCACGGAAATAATAGCGACATACGCCCGTCCCACGATTATTATTTGATATACGTGGTTGTCTGCTCGCTATTTTGTTTTCCTTTTTTTTTCTTTCATTATTTGCGCTCTTTTTTTCTTATCAACACAGGCGTCCCGAATGTTCCCACGTGGCACACGGAGTCACTGTATTTTACAGCCTTTTACGAGCGCACGTAAGCTCTCGTCTCTGTGGTAGTCGACGATGACGGCTTTTCTCGTACGATCCTTCTCACGATTGCAATATTTGCACGGGACGTCATTGCGGCTGTATATACTGTCGCCGACGACTTGTATATATAAATATTAACCGGTAAGTGAAAATTATGTGTGACCGACCTATAACTATACCCCCTTGGTTGTATCAAATTTGAAGATATTATATTTACAATTCAATATTATAACAATAACCATTTTGGAAGATCAATAAAGTAGTCTCATATATTTATTCCAACATCAACAACCATGAATGCCAAAATTATTAAATCTATATAATAACATTCGAATAAAGACGAGATAAAAAATCATGGATTTACAAATTAATTTTGCACTTCCAAGTAAGGTTTTTGATTTTGATTTATGAAGTGTTAATTTTGTCTTTCAAGTTTGATTGCTATTAATTAAATAAACAGCAAGAACATTGTCATTTTGAAATGGACTCCTAAATTCTTAATTGGATACTGTCCTTATCAATTTCCGGAGCAAAATTTCATTTGAGTTAAATAGAACACAGTTAGTTGGGTTGCTAGGGCGAAAGTATATATATATGACGGAATGAGATACCCCATGACTGAAAGCATCCCATGGCGATAACGATCTTCCGGCGATTAATTGGTATGACAGTGGCACTGTGCTGCCGTTGGCGTCGTCATTCTGCGAGGGGCACCGCGAGCACGCACATGCCTACGTACTACGATCTACCTTACGTGCGGACGACTCTCACGTATGGGATGCTACGTGACAAAAAGCATAAAATGCGTTACCGTATGGCTGCCAAGCATCAACTACCTTGTCAAGACGAAACATTATGATTATTTTTGAAAATCATTCAGTGAATAATATACAAAAATTCGACTTCACTTATTTGATATCAATGAAAGCGGCGAATTAATTTGTCTTTAAATTGAACCAATAATTTTTTCATGTTACATTTTTTCTAATGAAATTTATTAATGAAAGGTTTTTTAATTTAAATAGAATTGCAATTTTAAAATGAGTACCAAAAAGTAGTGTTTATAAAACGAGATTCATCCCTTAACCCGAGAAATCCGTTCGAAGGTCGGTAAAGCAGGCAGCTAGACTACAAATCCGACAGGAGGAAGGGCAGCTACCGGAAGTTCCAAGGTAACGGTTACCTTCATCTCGAGACAGCTCGGCTGAGCTTTTTTGTTCAAAGCTCACCCGGTTAGTATCCGAAGCTGCGCGCGAAATTGCGTTTCATTCCAAATGTCAAAGCAGCAAGTTGCTTGAAACTTATGGTTGAGGGACATAATGCAAGCAACAGCACAAGCAATCCATAAAATGAGCTTCGGTGACGTTTGCCGAGCTTTCTTTCGTTCGGGGTCGAGTCCATCAGATTGATTACAATTTTATGCCGGTTGGTAATATATATACTGCTGGGAAAAAGCTCGTGCCGAAAGTAGAACGGGCCATAAAAAGGATAGCCGAGTATAAGTCGAGGATGATGGAATAAACAAATAAATTAACGTTGTAAGTTGTGGTCGAAATTTATGTGCTCGGAGGAAAAGGAAGAACGAAATGAAACAAACACACTTCGGTCTTTGCTGTTATTTGTTAGATTTCTCATTAATAAAACAAACTCAGTCTCATCAGAAATTGTTTGACCGAGGGGGAGAAGATCAAATCGGTGCTTAGAGACTGTTTTCGTGTTCTCAGTTGATGTTCTTTATCGCAAATACGTTAATTATAGCGCGAGAGTAATTAAAACGGTTTTATCAACTTCATCGGCAGAGTCCCCTCGACGGAATTTTACAATGTCTGGTTGCATGGTGAAATGTGCAATTCATATGATGTGTAATAAATGTGGAAAGAAAAAAAAACAGCAGAATATATAAGACATATTTTGTACTGATTGTGATCTCTTATTAATTTCTTTTCAAATAACTTCTTTTTTTCGCCAGCGTAAAGTGTGTTATAATGAACAATGGAGTAACACGAACTATGAGGATTATTTTCATTAAAAACGCTACACAAGATTGCGAGTAAAAAGAAACGAAATGCAATTAATTAGTCTGTGTCTCTTCACGACCAAGGTTACAACGGCTTGTGTTTTATTTGACAGCGAAGACATATTTTCCGGGGAAACATTTTTTTCACTAATTGCAAGAACAATTGGATACCTACAACTATTAGTAAAACCTTCTCAACAGATTCTAAATAATCAAATAAAACATTTTTTTTTCCCAATTATAAAAATTGCAATACATTTTGACTTCGCTATATCTGACATGATATGAAATCTGCATGCCAAGAAATGTGCGGAACAATATGTGATGATATTGTATTGAAAAAATCGAGCGCAAGAACTATCGAAGACGTTTGGCGATCTGACTGACAAAAATTGCCCAGCGACAGTTCGCATTACTCGGGGGCATTTGTGTGCTCATCCAGCTGTTATTCACAGCGCGAAAACGATCACTTACAGTCATACTCGTGCAAAAAGTGCCCACGCGCGTACGTGCGCGAACGATAAACCGCAGCTGCAGCATGCTCCTCATTGCAAGGATCTGGTTCCAATTGGCGCCCAACTTGGGGTCGACTCGAAAACACTGCGCCTGGGTCCACCTGCGCCCGAAAGTTTCACCTGCGCACGTGCTACAAAACTTTAAGAAATTTTAATCTACACTGAGTAAGGTTGACGGTTTTGAAAAACAGCCATGCATAGAGGTATATCACTGAAGAAAATCATTTATTGTTCATATGATTACCAATAGATTGACAATATATTATTTTGCAGCAAATCATATGTTTGAGTATTTTTCAGATATAGACCATGGTTTTTCAAAAACATTACAATATATTGTTAATATATTGGTAATATGTTGATATGGTCAATATATTTTTCATATATTGTATATATATGTTTTATGTTTATATATGGACAATATATGATTCCTTTTACTATGGATATTATTATAATGTCTCTGCAACAAATTATATTTCTTTAATTGAAAATATACTTTTGATAAAAGTAACTTGAAAATTTCATTTCTTTCTACAAAAATGTTAAAAAAATTGCTTGTATTTTTATTTCAAACTTAACTTTGTTTTCAGATTGAGCAATTTTTTAATTTACAGGCCTGCATCTACGACGTACGCAATTTAAACCTCGGAAAAAAATCTCTTCCGAGCCCCACAACTATAATCCATGCTCGTTTTCATTATTTTAATTCAATTCTGTTTAGTGACTTTATAGGCGCGTGTCAGTAATTGCAGGACGATGCCGCTTGTCAAGAGACATAAGCAGATGGTTCGGGTAGGAATTAGGAAATTGGCCAGTATTTTGAGTGGAACTATGATTTGGAAGAATAACACAGTCGTATATGCCTCGAGGCAATTTAGGTGTTATGATTTGACTGATTGCAAGTTTGTTGGGTTGCGGTAAAGGAAATATCAATTAACTGGCTGATGAAAAGACTAACTAGGACATCGTTTGTAGTCTTCAAGATTCGATTTCAAATCGTTGATATCCTTATTTTTTAAGATATGCTTCGAAATAAACGAAAATCTTCAAATAAACAATTTTCCTTACAGTTTCAGATTTTTATTTACATATAATACGTGCATAAAAGTTATCACAAAAATTTTTATTTCATAAAACAATTATCATCAATTTTATAATTAACAACAATTGATAGTGATAGAAAGTGTTATGCAACATGTAAGAACAGATTAAAAAATAATATTTTTAATTTTCAACTTCAATAGGGCAGTTGAAATCTTTTTCAACATTTTTTATTGTATAATTAGCTTCAACAATGTAAATACGATAGTCAGACGATTATACTCATTCAAAAGGACAAACATAAAAATGTTTTGACATTTCATTCATTTAAATTTTTGAAATTTTAAATTTTAAGTACTCGGGTTAATGAAATATGATGTAAATTTTCATTGCATACTGTATATTAAGAAGTTAAAAATATATGTACTTGCTGTATTAAAAAATTTTAAATAAAAATGATGAAAATTTAGAGAAACTGAAAATCGACGTGAAAATATTTATTTTGAGCCTAAACATTGTGAAGATGTATGAACATCAATTTGAATTTTAACATCAGGTCGATTACTCTCGAGTCCGAGATCATCATCTTTACCTGAAAAAGTCTTTATCAACGACATCTCGACTCTGTCGGACAAGACTATGAGGCAAGTCAAGTGCCGTCGCCTCAAGCAAAATAATAATCTTTACAAAATAACCACATTAACCACGACGCTCTTTGCCTCAATCTACAAAAGATAAATCGCTAAAATTTCGTTTGAAAGGTGTTTTTTTTTCAATGTTGAGAAAAAAGAACTAAACACTCAAGTGGATGCCATTTAAATGAATGGGCGTCGCAAGAAAACGCTTGGTATTGCGTATATTTGCCAGGCCGAAAAATCGCTGGCGAAAAAGAAGTTCGGCACACCTTGCGCGGCAGGTGCCCTCGCAGCAACGCAGACTGTCCCTTTGACTTTGTAAAAGTGCGCTAGACGTACTTAAAAATATGTTAGCGCTGGACGCGAGTAAGCACCGTGACCTCCGTGATAACAATCTAAAAAAGTTGGCAAAAGGTGAGCGTCAGATGCTCCGAAAGAAGGATCACAGAGGGAAGCGCGCGACCCTGAGACTTGACCAGTCCATAATATGTGCAGTTAAAAAATTAACTCTTCGTTGATTAAAGTGCAAGTGCAACCGAGGAACCCTTCCACGCAATGTAGTTAGTTCAAGTGTAGTTAAATTCAATTACTGTAACGTTTATTTGAAGTGAAAGAACGGGTGCATAATTGCTTGTTCTTAGAGATAGCACATCAGCTTTCTCAAAATGTGTACCATCAGAGTACTCACTGACCAATTTCAACGATAATTCGAGCCAAATTATTTATTGTATCATTCTAATCATAATCAAATGACTATTTCAAAACATATTGACAAAATATTACTTGTAAATTTCTTTGAAAAAAAAAAAAGAAAAAAGATTTTATATCTCGAACTATTCATGCAATTTGCCATTATCGACTAATATTTTCAACTGTCAAAAACAACTTTCACGGAAATTGATTATCATCTTTCTTACATGAAAAAGATAATTATCATCTTTAGAATCCACTTGTTCATTTGTCCACCGTAATAATAATTTCTACTTCATGCTCAATAAAAAGAAAAAAAGGCACGAACGTTTTGCGGACTTTACGTGTCTCCGACGATTATGCCAGAATGACCCTTCACGACAATTCTATAAACTCTTATTTTTGTCAGCAGTCAGATCGCTATCAAGTTATTACCGGAAAGTGTTTTTAATTTGTTGCCGGAGGACCGTCGTCCAAGAAGCAGACATTTTTCCGCTCATCAATTACAAAATAGGTAGGATGGGTGCGATTATGTGATTAAGGGTGTTTCTTTTTTTTTTTTTTTCGAGTATTCTTCAGGTAGTAAATGGATGGATAGTAGAAGTAACAAAAACTCTAAATAAGTGGAAAGGATAGGACTGTTGATTGCTGGAGAACGATAGCAGTATATCAAACACAAGTTGTGTCACTCGGTTATGGAACCGCAAATCAAGTCGTTATTACCAAGGCCTCCTTGTGACCGTACGATCGTATCTTTGAGACGTTTTTATGGTTTTCTAAAATGGTGTAAATTAGCTTTACTTTTCCCTACGTACTTTTAATTAATTAATTAAATAAAATTTATCTCCAATTCAACAACATTCAATTCATATTTTCAACAAAATTGAACATTTTGAAAAATTGTTGCTTTCATTTTTGATACAAAATTGAGATATTCAAAAATATGGTATTGATTTTATGCAGCTCATGAAAAACAATGTAAATCTGCTGTGTAACTTTGGAGATATATCTGCTGGGAAATAACGTAAGTTGCATCTCGTAACACTTAACAAAGCAAGGCAATACTCGCACGCGTCGAAACTGTCTCTAATAATTCATTTTATGTAAATTTTTTGGGTAGGAGCATATTTTTGGCGAAATTTTTCGTGGCCGATGCCAGGGCTGATAAATCATACTGACCGGTCAGTGTCTGGGCCACGGAAGTTTTTTAGCATATGTATGGAGATCGCGAGAGAAGATGTAATCCCAATATATCGGGCACTACTTTCGCGCAAAAAGCGTCTCCTTTTGGCCAGGGTACGATGACTCCTCCCCCGTTTCGATGGTCTAAGACTAGTGGTCCAGGATGGAGACTGTTGTTCTGCCGAGGGTGAGATCGGGCGGCGGTCGTCGGGCTAAGCGCCGCGGCTGACTGAATAAAAATTATGGAATACGTTGCATATAAAGTAAGTGAAAAACAGACGGAGATGATGAATTGCTCGTGAGAGTTCAGAGAGTGGGAAGATAACGGCTAGCGCCATCGATCACCAGCCACACACCCGGCAGTGACGTGTCGCTGTCGTGCTTTTCTTCCTCGCAAGTGTATAAGAAAATCTTAGAGGGTTGTTTGCATGTTTTTGTTGCGCGCATTAATTGCGATTGCAACAAACAAAGTTTTTCACCGTTACTACTGATACAAGTTTAAACGCAAAAGTTTTCGATAAAATTCAAATCTCAACACTTGAATTATTTTGTAACAGTTAAACATCAGTTTGAGCAAATTTGTCAGCGTCAGTAATTAAAGTAGATTAATAAAAAAATGTTGGAAAAAAACTATTTATATATTTTCAGTACACTTGTCAAGATAAAATGTTTGCTTTATGAGTTAGGAACTATTTTCATTCTTTTGGGGCACACCTCTTTGAATAAGCCGTGCATAATGGTTGATATCATTGTTATTTCGTTTTCAGTCATAGAATAATATGGTCACGAATCAAATAAATCACAATGACTTTTCCAAGTACGTTATTATTAAATTACAACAACAAAACACAATCAATCAGAATAATCTGCAAATATGAAAGATTTAATTAGTCCGGCAATCATGGCGTATAAATCATATTTGAAAAATTTCGTTACAACTGACTCCACTTCTTATTTATTCTCGTGCATGAAATCGTTTCAAAATTAAAATTACGTTTTAAATATTCATCAAGACTTTTTAATTTCATATTGCAATAACAGCCCGCCTTTCTCTGCACTTATATATCTTCACTATTTAACTCATTTCTTTTATCTACAGTACAATAAATTTGACCGTCAACGTGCAGTAATTTAGATTGCATTGAAACTGTAATTAAATTATTCCCGCAGAATCGTGCGTAAGAGTCACTTTTTAGTGACAGAATTTTTACGATGATGGCAAAAGAAAAACTTCGGCCATCACATACATTTGTATTTATGCAAAAATTTCGATGCAAATGTTACTTTTGAACTCGTTGCGGTGATCCCCTAAAATCTCGTAGCTCTGTTTGGGGACCTAAATTGATCCGTCTGACCCAGTCACCTACTTTGTAATGAGTGTTGTCAATTATGCGTGTAGTCGTAGGGCGGGTAAAATTAATGCAGCGAGGTAAAATTTACAAGTGAAATTCGCGCGTGCTGTATGAGCGGGAGAGATCGAATCGTGTGATGTGTTACGAAAGAATCGCTTCTAATTTAAGCAAGGGAAGCGTGCGGAAGAATCTGCGATTGTTTTCGATCGAATGCACGTATCGGAATAATTAACGACAAATTGCGAAATGCATGAAATTGTTCGAACGTTTCAACATGGTCATCGATTTTATGTTTTGCTTTTTCGCGCAATACATCATCTTGACGTGCAACGCTTATAATTTTTTTTTACCGATAAGGGTGTTCCATTAACATAACGGCTTGCAGGAACATGTATAGTGACAATTTGTCAACGGAAAATGTTTCGTCAAAATTGATCACTTGCATTCCTCGATAGTTTTCAGTTTCAATTTGCAAATTCCATAATGCAAATATATTAGTGAAAAGTATCTGTAAATGAACGAATTCTAAATTGAATGCTTTTGTTTATATTTTTTTTTAGCAAAATCGTTTTGTCTCAATTTATAAACATTATTTTCTAAATGTAAATTATATTGCCATACGGTTCGCTGTTACAAAAGAATAATGAAGTCAAATTGATTTGAAAGCATCATTTTTTGACAACAAATTTTTAATCCTTGTAGTAAAATTTGGTTCAAGGAACGAGAACGATGAGTGATTAGCAAGACAAGAGAATGACAACAGGACAAGATGTCAAAGAGACTGTTTAGACGAAGATTCAGACAAGACTTTGTATGTCTATTTACATTGTTGATGCTTGTAATTTCAAGAATTTCGCGTATTTCATTAAACTATCGTGTGTAATAATGACAATGTTGTGATAAAGCAGTTTTCGAAAATATAAGTAATAATTGAGGATCGAAAATATAACTCTGATTCAATGTAAAGAGATGATGTAATGAAATTCCATTCCATTCCAGTTTTGTTTACTTGTTGAAAAAAAATTTTATGATCAAAGTGATTATTAGGAGCAATTTCTCGTAAAAACAATGCTAATTCACTCATTCAATTTATTCTTAACAATTTTTATAGTTCATTACAATTTCATATAATATAAACATTCGAAAATTAAAAAATATCAAAATCAACTGTACAGCATCTCTGAAAATTACACTTCAAATGATTGGAATTGGAAGAATAAATATTTTTAATTCTCAAGAAAAAGCAACTTTATTAGGTGTTTACATTATTATATTATGACTTAAATTATGCGTTGAATCGATCGTAGATACTGATGAATATTCATACAATATTCTTCACTGCTATGAATTATATAAAAAAAAAATTTATAATTATTATTGTTGTTAACTTTTGTTTCTGTCTGTTGAAAATAAAAACTTGCATTCATTTGATTTGATAAAATAATGAGATTTGAGAATGAGAGAAAATGGATTAGTTTGCAGAAGGAGTAGGTGAATGTTGGATAAGTGTTAATTGATTCAACATTTCATGAAACGACCCAAGAATCGTTCTAAGAGCAAAGTAAATTCACCAGGCGGGATTCGTCAAAAGACAATTTCGAAGTGCAGTGTAAAGCTGAGTTTGGAAAAGACGAGTTGAGGTGGTGCGCGAGCAAGTAATAAGTGAGGCGAGAAAGTGCGACAGGGTGCGAAAGGTGGAGTAGTGGTTGCCTCAATCTCGACTCTCTCGCGAGGCTCAAAATCTGCATTTCAGGACAGACCCTGAGCCATTTCCAACGTCGTCTGGCGAGGTTGTACCCAAAGCGCGACGGGAGACCGAGAGCTTTCGAGCATCTCGCAAACACTTCTCTGCGCGCTGGGAAAGCCTTTGCTATATCTACCGTGGTTATAACCCGTCGACCAAGAGAACTTCTCTCGTCTCGTTGGTGTCGCCCTGTGTTATCCTACTTTTGCTCTCGCTTCTAGTATTTGCTTTGGAAGAGTGCAGCGTTGCGCCGCCGCTTTATTCGACGAGAGGACGCGCGAAGATGGGATCAGCATTTTCCAAGGATATATTACCTTCGAGAGCAATCGTTATTTCAGCGAAACGCATCGCCCAGGCGAAAGCCAGACGATGATACCGTCTTTCCCCTCTTTTGCTTCTAGTGGTCGTTGCTTTCTGACGCGCCTTGTTATCCCTATGATGTCGTTGCTTTCGATCGTCACACTGCTTTGAGTGTTTCCTAATGCTTTGAGAGTAATTTCATGCCGAAAAAGGTCTACCGATTCAAGAGCAGTTTAAACATAATTACGAACAATCGTCTGTTACACAATATTTTATTTTCAATCACAACAAATGTCAGTAAGTCGTATTTTAAATTTCAAAATCGTTTTGTTTTCTAACAATTGGATAAAGGTTGTACTTATATAATAGTGTTTTATACAATTTTGATTGGATTAATTTAAAATAATTTATTACAATAACAAGTATCATAGAAAATTCAAGTTATAATAGAAAGGAAACTTTACGGTTAAAAATTATGATAATTCTTAATAATAATCACGGAAAAAAGTAAATTATTATTACTTAATCGCTTTTAAGAATTGAAAACTTGAGGTTATGTTAA
Organism: Trissolcus basalis; assembly: GCA_025266255.1. Taxonomy (NCBI): domain Eukaryota; kingdom Metazoa; phylum Arthropoda; class Insecta; order Hymenoptera; family Scelionidae; genus Trissolcus; species Trissolcus basalis. The sequence continues at coordinate 7,811 of JAAMPD010001741.1, read as the reverse complement.
TATACGTCAAGCATCGAATACTTACTTATAGTAAATATCTTATATTTATTTCTATATTTACTTTAACTTATATAGATATTAAAATTAAATTATGATACATAATTTTTCATATTCCTGTCACTCAAATGTATTTATGGAATAAAAATAAGAAATTTAAATGATCAACCGTTAAAATTTATTTTATGATAACTTTACAAAACTTAAAGTTTTTAATTCTTAAAAGCAATCAAGTAATAATAATTTACTTTTTGTTCTCGTGATTGAAATCGTAAATTGAAAAAAATTCAATATGACAAGTTAAAATTCGAAAATTTTTCTTGAATTTATCCCATGGAGCAAAAAAATCAAGTTTGAAAAACGCTATTTTTAATGTCACTGAATTTACATTAGCTAAAAAACTAATTTATAGAAGATCTCCCATTTCTTCCGACTTTATACATTCAAAAGCACACGTGGCAGGATTCTTTTATTTTTGCTCGTAATGTTGAAAAAAAAATTTTTTCACTCTCGTCTGAAACTCTAATGTTGAGATGACGCCAGTGCCACGCGACAGCGGAGAAAAAAGAAAACGAGTAATTAATATGCGGTTTTTCCGCGTCTAATTAGTTGGATTTATTCCGTTGACCCCCTTATACATCCGCATTTTGTGCCTCGTTCCTGACGACATCCCATGACCGGTCTCTGGTTCTCTTTTCGTTCTAGAAACCAGAGTTGAGATGATGTATGGAAATATATGCGCGGAGACGGAGCTTGACATTTTTCCGGCCACCATGCCTTCATTTCCACCCGAAACCAACGAGACTTCGCTTTGCCCTCGTCGCTCTTCTCACCACCTACACTTCTTCGCATGATTCTTTTCCTTGTCGAAACATCCCTCTTTCATTGTCTCGCCTTTTAATGACGCGCTCGTTAAAATTTGTGTCGGGCTCTTTTCACTTTTGCATGAGTTTTTCCTGTGTCACTTATTACCGAGACCTCGTTCCGATTGAAAGAGTCTGTGTGGCTGCGATGAATATTCAATCCAAACACCAAAGCGAGGTTAATATTTCGGAAGAGAAACAATACTCAATACAAACTCATACTTTTCACCCTCATTACTGTTTAATGAGTGTTGTATGCTGACAACGTGGTCACATTTCATTCTTTTTTCTTTTTGTCATCAAATTGCACTCACAAACAAACACATTATTTTAACATTCTTATTCTATACTGTATTAAATTTTCTCTAAATAAAAAAATAATTCATCAATTATACGCTACAATATTAAGAAAAAAACTCATTTGATATTTAAAATATCAATTTGTGTAGTTGTATTTCATTCAAGTGTTTTCTCAAATTTAATTTTAACTAAGTGAAATATTTAAAGTACATTTCTTTTCCACGTGTAGCGTGGAAAAAACAAAAGAAAATCTACCCGCTGCTAGAACGGTATTCGATCAAACGCGCCGATTCTTTGAAAACTGATGATAATAATAATGCCTTGTTCAGAACGTGCGAAGTTGCGTTAAAAACTGATTACGATGATTATTTGTGTGAAACATATGTGAAAATTTATGACAAAACGTTTGAAAAAGCAACTATATTTCTCATTGTAAAACTCGAAAGAAAAAGTAATTAAAAAGAAGAAAAAAGTTGTCGATGAGTATCGTCAGGTATACAATACGAAGCATGATTACATTATATTTTCAAAAACATATCAAAATTTTAGTTCGAAATCAATACCTTCAATTTTCTTTTATATTGATAAAATTATCACACTTTCTTCTCTCAAGCTGGTTTTTCAACATGAAATTGAGACATCAAAACATCTCTCATCTGAAGAAAGTAGTTTATTTGCTAAATATAAAATTATGCAATTTCGGATCCAAGAACATTACTCTATACCGAAGAAATTCATTCCATGTATGCGAAAAACTGACATGTTCATTTCACTCTGAAATAAATAAACAATCTGGGGACACTAGCGGTTATGTTTATTTACGCATACCACTTCTCCATTTTCTCCACTGTTTTCCGACCGTCGTTTTGTTTTCGTCCCGTTTTTCCGTACTATATACTTTTTGTATACCGGTTCTTCATTTTACCTTTTTTTTCATCATAATCAAATACGAATATAATTCTAACATTTTTCCACTTTGTAAACAGCCTTGCAAACATGGCCGTTTACATAAATTTCAATGCACCATAAACATCTCTCGTATTCTCAATTTAGTTATAATTGCACCAATGTTGTTCCGCGGGCCACTCTTACGTCACACGCCACACTACACGTGAAGACGCATTATCTGTTTGTGCCGGAAACTCAAGCTGGGCGATCGCCTACCAGCTCCAAACTGCCTACATCTGCGGAATATTATTAATAAATTACACGACCGGCCACGGCGTGTTTATAACACACCACAATGCCACGTAGGCAGTTGCTCTGGTCGAGCGGTAGTTTTTATTGGTATTGTTTCAGGACACCCAGAAAAAGTTTGCACGAACACTCCCTTCACCCGAGCTTACGAGTTTCAATTGCACGTTAATAAAATTTCATGATCACATCTTTTTTATCTTTATATTTTCGTTTTTTTTTAATACATTTTTGGTTGAAATGTATCCAACTGGTACGGTACAATTATCAAGTCATTCTTTACAATTTTGAACTGATTCTTTTTACGACACACTGCTGGTGTTTCCAGATTTTTTTCGTTATTATTAATTGCGTTGGTTACAACTTAAACATTATCATAAATATAACTCAAGTTATTTATGCAGTGCGACACGTGTATTTGAAAATGCGTATGACACCACTTACATAATCAATGCATGTATGTGAATTTATGTGTCACGAAGTAGCAGAGCTTTGGACGAGTTACGAGCATAACGTACATACCTCGTTTTGTATATACATTATATACACGTACCACCCAAGTACGCGTAGATACACTTGTGAATTTGTATATAGTATATATAAGTGTGTGTGTATATAAGCACTAGATGTACACATGTTCGTGTATGTATACTGGGTATATAAAGCTGGTAAGTAGTAGATTCGTAATGGCTACTAGGCAGTAGGTGGCAAGGCTGCGTGACGAGGCGATTGCAAACCGTGACTAAAATATTTAAAAATATGTATCTTTCTGGCCGGACTACCGTCCAGTTCTAGTTCCAGTTCTCGTACCCGATCCCCGGACCCCTGCTCGTCGCTATATTTATTTCACGTTTCCTTCCTGCTGCACAGTCATAGAGTTGCACCGTGCAAAGTACGTTGCAAGAACGCGAGGAATCTTCATTGGTTCCTCATTGCCGGGCTGCCGTAATTACTTGCATCGCTTCTCCGTCAGCCCGGCAACTTTATTTCAGCAAAAAAAAAAAAAAAAAAAAAAATAGAAAAGAAAACGACCAAACATCGTACGAATGATCTGCCTTCAAGCAGAAAAGTATGACTTTTTATTCATTAAACGAAACTGCGAGTTAAAATTGAAGTAAAAAAAAAGTAATTCATCTCTGTTGCTGACGAATTTGGATTTTATGAGCGGCAAACATTTGCGAATCGCTCAGTTTTCCCTCTGCGGGAGCGTGGATAATTATCATAGGCATACATCAGGGAAAAGAACGATCGAACGTCCAAAATTAGCATACAAAGAGTGAAAAGAAAATTCGCAAGCAGAGCAGCAAACGTTTAAGTGCACGGGAATTTTCTCCAAGCGCCACCTACGAAATGATGGAGAGCACGAAATTCGATGTCAAGGCCGGGAACGGATTATCAGGCGCGATCGTGCCGCATACATCAGCCATGTGAAATTTTGGTCAGAATTATTGTAATTGTACGGCTGAAGAGGGAGGAACAAAAAACGTGAAGAGTGAAAAAAAAAAGAGAGAGAGATATAATTGTTTCCGCAGCATTTTTTTTAATGTACACGCAGAGTATTGATTCACCGATAAGCAATGGCCAGAAGCTCGAACAGACATCTTGGCATGCATATTCATGATTTTTGACCGGCCGTATCGAGAGAAAAAGGAAGTAGTTTCCTGCAAGTTATGGTACGCAAAGGACTGCGATGTGACAGGGCGCATACTAATCAGCGGGAACACGTGAGTCTTCCGCTGTTTTCGACAGTTGTTCATTCGACATTTAAGCCACCTATGCACACGTATCTACAAAACATTATTCCCAGGTTGTATCGTGTACCTAATCGTTCAAATAATTTGCCTGGAAAGTTGCTATCGCCAATCAGTCAAGTTACAGATATATAGACAATTTTAATGTTACGCTTGCAGACTAATTGCTAAGATCTGATGTTCACACGAAGCAATTATGCACTGCGTTTATAATTACGCATAACTACTATTCTTCATGATCAAGGTGTTCTCGCTGAAATGACATCAGCAGTTTTTCGTATGAACAAGATAATGTCAATCAATGAGTTACAAAATTATTGAAAATATTATGCATTGAAAAATGAATTTTTTTATTGTATATGATGCTCGTGCTAATTTTAAATCAAAAAGTGGTATAATTCAATTTATATGAAGTGTGAAAGGAGGCAGTTAGCCTAATTGGATGAAAATTTTCATCATTTGCAAAATGATTATGGCTATTTATTAAACGAGCATTAAGATTAAGTCATAACTACGTCGAATCGCCTTTCATTACGTATATCACGAACTTGTAAGAGCGCATTTAATTATCGCTCTCTAATCTCACTTTTTATCCCTAAATTACAACATTTGCTGTAAAACCAATGGTTTTGGAGCAACACCATTTTGTCAAACTGCACGGGTCGAAAAAAAAGTACTGATCACTGCGAATTGTTATCTTTTGCAGAAAAACCGTTGCCCAAAGCCGATACTATCGAAGAAAAAGAAGCAAAAGATGGTGTGAGACGACTTCGCTGGCGGTAGCAGTTAGCACCGAAATAAAATAAGGATGAAAAAAAAAAACGAAAGGTACGAAAAATAAGTCGGCCCTTATCTCGTCCTCGTCCCGTTCCGTTTAGCCTATGCATATTCACGAGCTGTCCTCTTCCTCTTTGCCGCGTGCTTCTCTCTTTTCCAACTTCCTCTTTCCCTTGTTTCTTAGCGCGCTTCCTCCCCTCGTTGTACAACGTCGTTTTCGCCAGCAAGCTCGTATACGCGGACTCTATACTTACAGCGTCTGCCACCCGCTAATTTCTAGCCTCCTTCTTTAATTGCACTGCCACGATAATAAGGCCAGACCGCGTACACGCGGGATGTGTGTGCTAATGTGCACGGGGTGGAACTATTTCACCAGCTGAAACATGCCATGAGAATTTGCTATTAATAAGTCACTTTTGGTCTAGATTCCGAGGGGTGCAATCCTGTACTTTATTGATCATTTTCACGATCAAACTACACGGAAACATTCCATTTTAACAACTCGCATTATTTTTTACTCAGGTACTTATTTCATTGATTTTCAAATTCAAATCCTTTTCTTTAAAAGTAAAAGTTGTTGGAATATCAATGTAATTTTTTACTTTTTTTTTTTAATTTAGGTACAAAAATTAATAATCAAAAACATTTAAAAAAAAAACATTTTTAGAACTTTCGTTTTTAAAAGGAATTACATATTTTATAATATAACAAGCTCCGTGACAAAAAGTGATTGTGCTATTTGAATGTACACTTTCAAGCATTCTGATAATATTTACTACTTGAAACATGAAACTTTGCATTATTTGGTTTGAAATACGCTGAAATTTTGAAAAAAAAACATATTCGACAATTTTCACGAATACGGCTAGTATATAAAGTTATTCCAGGTTTTGGTTCTGTTCGAAAATAAAACAATGAAGAAATCAAGTAAAATTTTGAATATCAGTAATTTGGAATCTTATAATTGTAAGTTTGAATAGAATTCAATTGATAAATGTTTCCAATGTAAATATTTTCAGTCCAAATATTTTGAATTGTAACATATATAATTGCTACATATGATTCGCTTTCATTTTTAATTTTGTTTTCGTACATGCCCATATAAATAAAAGAAATTATCTTTTAAATAATTGATTTTTAAACTATGTATTATAACTTATTATTTCCATGCTGTTTTTTTTTATTTTAGTGATGTTTGTGAAAAAAAAAAACTTTCAGTAACTATATATAATAAATTGCAAATTTGAAATAATTTTGGGCATTACAATCCTAAATATTACATCATCAACTTTTTTAATGATTTTTCAAAATTTTATGTAATTCTTTACTTTCTGGTATCAATCATAGCATAATCAAAACCGCTTATTCCTCTATCGAGAATATTTTTCTTATTCCAATCAGTTACATTTCAAAGTATAACAAATCTATGAATCTTAAAATAATTCGTATTTGATTTGGTAGAATTGTTTGTGATGATAATATTTTTCTTGCAGTTCTACCGGTGACCAAGGCGGAAAGCACTTGGTTGACCTTCTCCAGAGAAAGAATTGACGTTGTTTTTGGGCTGTGTGCACGTGAACAACGGTCGAAACAATAGCATCGGTGCGTAGTTAGGCCCGATCGGTCAGCCACCGGATGGCAGCGGTGCTCCTTTGTTTTCGCATGCTGGTCGCGTATATTTTAGTGGAATAAGGTCATGCTACCGAGACTCCTCGAGGAGGTACGCCATCGTCGGAGGACCGACACAATGGCACCGCTAGACGATACGTGGCTGTGCTGGTATTGTATTGCTTGCCGTGACATGGCCGCGAGCGCGACTTATCGCATTCTTATAACGTGCGTGACACGTCGTTGTATGCCGTGTACGCGTTACACACATATTCTGAAGACACACACAAGCATATATCCGCACGTATACATACCAGCCCGACACTCTCTGTAACGGACTCGACGAACAAAAGGATGAAACTTTGTTTCTATCAATATAGTTCTAGTGAAAAACTTTTCTCTACTCGACTTAGTTGTACTCGAAATTATCAATCAATGTTTTTCAGCATGTTATATTATATAGTTATAGTATGTATGTATGTAGTAATGGATTGCAACATTTCAATGTACCGTAAAAAATTGTTGTACAAATTGTAAGATTCAAACACAACATGTCTTGTAATAGCAAGAAAATAAATTTTATCCAATTATATGTGAAATTAATTCGTGCTGTAAATCAAAATCAAATCTATTAAATCTCACAATCATATGATTTCCATCCTACATCATCTCAAGCGCAAAAATGCACCCCAATAATTCACGTTTATTCAAAACAAAAAGTCATACTTCATCCAGACAATAATCCTCTTAAAAATGTCACTAATAAACTGAGAGCTATTATTCTTTTTCATACATAATGTATATCACATTTCCCTAATATATAAAACAATGTAAAACAAAGCTCACGTTATGTCGTCTCACTACGGTATAATGTGATTTATATTAATAGTATATCGTCTGATCTTTCGATTTCATGCCTCACTCCTACCAAGTAGTGAGCGTCTTGATACCTCTACAGCGGTGGCTATTCGCGCCTTGACTTTGAGCGGATCAGAAAGCACACACGGTGGATGGGTGCGGCATGTGACATTCCTTCTCGAAGAGCTGCGATGGGCATTGTTCCATCATGTCGCGTCGCACCTCGCTCACGCCTTCTTCACGTGGCACACAATTCACAATACGTGACTGCTCGATTCCATCACAATATCCACTGCCATGTCTCATTCGCCTGCGTACCAACTTTTGATACTCGCACATCCTTGGGCCACTTTTCACCTTAAAACAAGCCATATATATATAGTAAAGCTCACAATTAAATTATATATACACTGATCCAAATAAAAAACGCAACACTTCCCATAAGAATAATATATAAAGTGTT
>JAAMPD010001740.1:20836-34206 GCA_025266255.1 Trissolcus basalis | reverse complement strand
TTTAGTAATTAGTTTCTAATACTAAGTAAAATTAAACGTACTTTACTATTATTATTATTATTATTATTATTATTATTATTATTATTATTATTATTATTGTTGCTATTAAGTTTGTTTTATAATGAATAATTGTTGATTTGTATCAAGTTTATATGTGTAAATGGAGAAAAAAATTCTGTTAACATTTACTGAACTGTACAGTATATGGAGAACAAATCTAAAATTCAGAAAAAAATATTGAAATTTGTTTCAATAATTTTTTACGAATGTTAGATTTGTCTCCCATAGACTGTACAGTTCAGTAAATTTTCATTTATGAATTACAATAATTGATAATAGAATCTTTTTTCTCAGCGTATGTGTGCATCGTATAAGGAAAGTGGATGAAAATTGAAGGAAATTGTGGAAATCAATAACTGGTGAATTTCGGTGGAATCAGCAATTGAAATGCGTTGGTACCAGAACAATAAGAAAGAAACAACTATCCGAGCATAAAAATGGGTAAATCGTTGTTTCATCAAGCGCACTGCGATTTTCATGATAAATACATACAAGCATCATTGTTTCGCCCACAGAAATGTTAATGCGCGACATTCAGTACAGCACGTTCGTGGCAACCGGACGTAGACTTTTATTTCGTCTTTTTCGCATCGTCGGCCTACTCGACCGGAGTATCGGCTTGAAAAGCAGCGAGAGGCTTCTCAGAACCTCGTTTATCTCAAGTATCGTGTCGTCTGATAAGCCGCCTGGCCATTAATTACCTCGCGAATTTTAATACCAAAATTATGCGATCGGTCGCGAAATAATCAGCCGTCGCCTACGCGACGAAACAACACTCGAGACAAATTCGACAAACTTGATATCAGAATAGTCCAATTTGTTTTTTGCCCCTCACAAAAATAGATAACATATATAGAGATTCTTACAATGCGTTACATTTCCTGTCGGAATTTTTCTAAACGGCTATTTTTGGTTTGGCCGCGCGCGCACAGCGCCCGGGAATAAATCAGCGAAGCGACGAAAAAAGCCTTCAAGACACATTTATTCGTTTTTAATCTACGCCGTGAATCAAACCCGGCGCTCAATATTTCGCTTTTTATCGTTTGTTTGTGTCCGAAGCGAGACTTGCAGTTTGTCAACTTTGACGACGATGCGATTCCACGGAAAAAGCCGCCTTTTTTCTCTCCAGACCCAGAGGATTACGCGGGATTAAAGCCTGAATAAGTGAGACTGGCACCAAGATCCTGCGGAACTTAAGCAGGATTAGCATACGCAACGCAGATGACTAATTTTCCAAGTGTCAATATTTAGCTTAATGGTGACGAGTTTTGTATCGCGTGCCACATCTAATCTTCATCCCGAAAATGCACTCGTCGCACTACATCGACTTGAAAATCCCTTTTTTTCACAACAGATAATAAGAGTTCGTTTATTGGTAGTTGAAATGATTCATATACTGACTTGGCAATTTAGTAACATTAAACATGAATTATAGTTTTTTGACAAAGCAAAAACTCGTCAGTTGACATAACATAAAAGGATTTTTCTTATTTATTTTGTTAAAAATATTTTAGTTTTAGAATTTGTATCAACATTTTAGTTTCAATATCAAATCAGTAAGAAAAATTTCAAGAATTCGGATCAAGTTATTATTACACTAATTTTTGATTAGTTTGACTAAAAATTTTGAGTTGATCAAAAAACGAATTGAAGATTATAGTAAATCTGAATATAGTTCATATGATAACTGAAACTTTAGTGATTACTACTAGATTTCCAGTTATACCAAATCTTATATCTTAACATATTAACTTATTCTTACAAACAGCCTATTTCTCCATCTCTCTCAATCAACTTTTTTCCATTCAACTTCACTATAGTATATATTTAATTTACGCGTACAGTTTATATTCAATTAACGTGACGCTCATTTGAATAATCTGTTCTCGCTCGCAAAGCAACTTGAAATGTTGAAAGAATTTTGCGACGCCAACGATTTATGTTGGATATTCAAATGATTTATGATTATAAGTCAATTTGTCCGTTTGATACAGTCGCGAAGTTGGCGTAAAAAAATAATCTGCAGTTATATTTACTACCAACTATAGCAGAGTTGCAAACCAGTCATTCGACTCACACTTTTTTCCCCATCTTATTTTGATCGCACGCAAAAGGACTTCATCATATCTATTTAACATTAATCAACTTGAATATTACGGCTCATTTTGATTTTGGCTTTTTTGATATGGCTCTGATGGTGATGGGCAGATTCCAAATGTCGATCGGCACTTGAATTTCGCATGTATAAATAAACTGCGATCAACTCGACGGATTACACGGATTGTTGCACTGTGCAAAACAAATGCTCATTTCAATTTATCTTTTCAGCCTGCTGAACGTTTCGTTTAATTTAATTGACATAATACAAGTCGTACGAATTTAATCATGTTCATTTATCAGATCCCTTAACCCCTTCCCCTTGTTTCAAAGCAAAACAACAAGTTTTGAAGCAGGCCAAACTCTTGCTTTTCGGATCGGACGAAACAAAACAAAACACACACACGAGATCGAGCCAATTGTTTTAATTAAACAAAATTTAAATAAATATTCAAAACCGATTGTGTGATGCTTCGTGTACGCAACATTTGCATAATTAATTCATGACTAAGGAGGTCAATGTTTTCGCACGATTCGAGTAGTATCGAGCCACACACAGACATTTAATTGAAAAAGAAACAGATCAAAATGTTTGAAAGAAACATACTAATCGACTTTAAATGATAATGAAACAAAAAAGTCATGATTCCATGGGAATTAAAAGAATTCAGTTGTTTTTTCAGCCGAGAGAAGTTATTTGGAGTTGTCGCGTTTATAGTTTTATTAGTATAACTGATGAAAATCTAGTAGTAATTGATAATTGAGTTCAAATTTTTATCATGATTTTCTTCGTTCGCAATTGTCTGACTGAAAAATTGTGAAAATTATGATTTGTTTTTATATGTATATGTGAGATACGGATTTTCGAATAGGATCTTTTGAATTGACGAAAATGATGATCGACGGTGGACACAATGAGCGTGAGCGGCTATCGCAAGTGGACGGGGAAAAAAGGGAAGAAAAAAAGAAGCAGCGCCCGGGAGGTGTAAGTGCATAAAAGGTCAGTGCGAGATCGCAGCTGGCTGATAGTCGCGCGAGTCACGAAGGGCCATAACTAACGATCCGATTTTGCCAAGGACCTACACTACGACTGTGTCAGTCGGGGGTTGAGGGGCAGCGTGATATCCCCACTACGGTGCACTCGACGGCTCGACGCCCCACCATCGGCTGCGCTCCGGCTCGGCTCTTTCTCTCCAGTGCGAGTCTGTTTGCCGTGAGTGAAGGCCGCTTCGCGATTTGCCGCGCCGCACGTGCGTTGCTCGAAAAAAATTGGCCCGAAAAAATGTTGTCCCGGGTGTGCTCGCATATCGTGTGTTGATTGTGAATGAACCATCGTATTGTTCAGTTTAACAACACTGTGCCCAGTGAATATGGATTAAGACGTTGCCGGGGAACGCAGCAGGCCGCGAGATAAGGAGGTGAGAGAACGTGCTGCGTTAACGACCGCGATTTTATTCAAACTTACCAGTTGAGCTCGTACCGAACACATTTTTTTATTCAAAATAATGTACAACCCCATTCACATTCACAATCGGAATTTTATTTTTCATTTTACATTTAATTTGACTTGAATAAAAATGAAATTTTGAAAAAGATATTGGACGGAACACAAAGTAAAAAGACTTGAGAAGTTGAAAGAGAAAAAAAAATAATAAAAGAGTTAAAAAGTTTGACAGTTAAAAGTGCGGTTGAAGAGAAAATCGTAAAACGATCCTTGACTCCGCGACGCTACCGTGCATACGAAATCGTTGACAATCGTAAAAAGCAACAGCCGCTAAGAGATGCACGCGAAATAGTAGAGTTGAAAAACGATTTGTGCGGTGGGACCATTTTTCTGGAAATTGGAAGCGTTTGATGTGAAAGCTCGCGAGGCTTTGACAGAACGTTCTTGTCGAAACGAAAAGCGCTTGCATTATCATACTAAACTGAACCGTCATTTAGAGGGATAAAATATGATCGGGTCGCGATATTTATACCTCGTTGTCGTACGTTTTTACGGGATCGTATATAAAGTTTCTTTACGATCGAATTGTACTGCGCTTTCGTTTGGGCTTGTGTGTACCAATAAAAACTTGCGCGCAACATATCAAACAAAAAATTCGGATGAAATTCTAAGAAAATTGATCGCCCATTTCGATATGCAAATCGTACCACTTTATTAGTGCGCGTTTCAGACTACTTTTTACGAGGGTGTGTTTCAAAAAGTTTACTGCACTTACAGACTTCGCATTTTATCTCATTTTAATTCAGTATTCCACGTCTCCAAATGTTCTTTTGGTCTTTTTCTTGCTCTTCCCTTTTTTTCTTTTTTTTTCCTCGATTCTCGATTGACGGTTTTCCGTTTTATGAGATTAGTTCATGTCCAATTTTTTATGACTGTAAAATTGAGTGATTTTCAAAGAACAATAAAGATTTGAGTTTTATTTTTCTCATCCGTCATTGAGGCTGTAAATTTTGAACTAAAATAGAGGGATACCTTCGTTGCAGTGGATTTTAGTTACTTCTTTTGTCAGTTTCAACGGATACCGTACACATAGTTTGAAAGCATAATAAACTTATTACAAAAGTATTTGTGTTTACATTCTGTAGGCGTTCTTTTACAAATACCACGCGGCAAATTTAAAACTCATTTCGAAACTTGCTTCTCATGGTTTTTGTTAACAATTTATAGAGTTTATTTGTGCACTTCACTTTTATAAATACGTTTTGCACAACAATTGGAGATCACTTCAACATTTTTTTTATCTTTGTTAAATAACAAAGTTCAAGTTAAACATTTTCATTAAAAGAATTTAGTCCCATCTAATATAATTTGTCAAAATTGTTAATGTTTGAAAAAAGTTAGACTTCTCTCTAATTGTTGTGCCTAGTGTATTTGAAATAAAGAAAATAATTATACGTTTGTTGAATTTATTTTGAAAAAAACTGGCATGTTTACGATGTGCCATAAAAATGTAGTTTTTGCAAAACTTAAAATAATGGCCGTCTTTCAAATCAAAAGCTTCAGATTGATATTATTGAACTCGAGAACGGAAGTTGTAATGACAAAATTTATTAGCATTCGCTTTCCACTGGTGTAAAATTATAACCTGGTGTCAAGAGTATGCGAAACTTGTTATTTATCTTCACTCGTCATGAATGCATACAAGTTTCCGATGTCTATGAAATTTAATAACCGGCATAATATGTCAAACGAAAAGTTAATCAAATGTTTGATCTAAAGGCAATTCGCATATTTTTCATTCCATCCTTTTCTTTCATTGCGTCCTACTCACTAATCATTTGATTGAACGTTTTTACAACTTGTCGCAGCTTCAAATTACAATGCATAAAAAAGACTCACATGCATACACGTTTCTTCACATACTCTCTCTCTACAAAAAAAAAAAAAAAAAAAAAGAATAGTCTTTCACTACGAGAAGTAATATTCTTAGAAAAACATTTCTGTACTCATTTTTTGAACATTCCAACATGTGCTCTAAAACTATAGTTTATAGGATAGCAAAATATTTGGAATGTTTAAAATAGTTTTTTTTTCAAGATTATTTTTGTTGAAAGTCCATAGTTATAAATTTTGTTGTTTTCCGTAAGGTACATGCAAGCCGGTTATTACTTCGGATTAATCTTTTTTTTCTCTCTCTCTCTCTCGTAACGAAAACAAAGGTGGTTACAAATTGGCTTGCGTATATTTCTGGTTTCATAACAGATATTCGGTGTATAAGGTTGGATCGAAATTACAACTGTATATGATGAATTGATTGGTAGATGCCGATGAGGTATAAAAATTGGATATCAGATGGAAATATGGTTTGGATTTATTCCGGCGTTGGACCGAAAATCAACATCGGGCCCTGTGGGTGCGCCACACACGCGGCGGTCGATCTGTTCCGGGTTGCATTCGCCACGCTGCAAACGAGCATCACGTCTCGCCGGGGAAACACGTGCGCCATCTAGACTCGAGTCGAGTCGACGCGCTCGCTGCATTCGTATTCCGAATAAACGAATGACCCTTACTCAGTTTCCGCCGAACAGCCCCTTCTTTTCTTCTTGGGTTACACAGTATATTTGAGACTGGCTTTGTGCCGGCGAGTAAATCGCCAACGAAAGACATTAAGAAGAATTTAAGATGATAAAAATCTTTTCTAGTTTCTCGCTGAATATAGTCTGTATATATTTCACAAGATACATATTATTTTCTTGTTTGTTTGTTTTTATTTTCACAGTCTCGCCTGGTATCGTGTCGGTTCTTTATGACAATTGCGAGTGCCAAATATTTGCACGTAACGAGATTCATTTGTTTAGAGAACGAGCAGAAGAAGAAGAAGAGATTTTGACAAATTGGCCTGCATGCACTCGCGAGCCGCAATAATCTCTTAATTTGCGCCATCTCGGAAAACTCTTACGTCAAATTACCCCTTTTTTGCCTATTTTGCAGTTTTTCGCGCTATAAATGATCCTGCGTCGTTGACTTTAATTGCACCACTTAATTAATTACTCTCTTGGAGAAAATTTATCTTAGCCATCGTAATTTCATGTACGCGTGATTTCACACAGATATGATATCTTGCACGGTCATGTTATTAGTATTTTAATATAAATTTTAAATAAATAAAAAGGTGGCGCTTATACCTACGAAACATTTTTTTTCTAATTTTATTTGATTTAAATAATTAACGGGAAATGCTGTTTTACATTGTTGCAATAAAATTGTACTTGAACTGAATTAAACATTTTAATTGTCTGATGAAAATACAATTCTGATTTGGCTATCTACTCATTAAGCAATCATGAGTACTTCATGAATACTTGATGGTTTTGCACTGACTTGAAAAAAAAAGAAAACTGTATCAAGATTATTTAAAACATATATTTGTTTGCTTGAATTTGTCTATCAGACTCGAATCGCATAATAACAATAATTTAACGCCGTATCGTTAGGGCACTGTCATTAAGTACAATTATTTTTAATTAATTACAATTATAACAGTGATGCTAACCACGTAATAATACATAATTATAGGCAACGAATATATATGCGTACATGCGATGATATGATGAGTGGAAATAATCAGGCAATTATTGCGTACGTCGAAGTAACTTGTAAATGAATCTTAACCCCATTCTCGACTTTTACAATTGCCTTCGACATTGCAATTTAGGTAAAAAGGAAGCTAAACAGACCAAAAGAAAAATAATAATAATAATAATGTTGTGTTCGCAATTAACTCAACCTGTGTTTGTAGAAAAGAAAAAAGGTTTACATAATAACAGTAATAAAGAAGTAAATGTGGGACAAGTGCATATAATCTTTTGTTTATTCAACGGAGTGAAGAGTTTTGACTGTCGTCGATATTTATTACCACCACTGTAACGACCCGTGCAATAATAATAATTGCAATTGAGTCGAGTGATTCGTTCACTCGAATCAAGTGGATCCAATTTGCTACGCCCGGAAATCAAACAAATAACAATAATATTTAGGCGGGCGTGGACTGGGGTATTGTTTTCGCGAGTGTAATCAAAACGTATAAAAAGTAAGTTCTCCTTTTGTTTGAATATCGGCAGTTCGAACTCGTCCGATGATGCTTCCATACCTTTTGCAGATTCTACTTGTAAAATTGAAATAAAATTTGTGCATCTTGATGCATCAGTTCTAAATTCAGTATCTCATCTTATAGAGATAGTCAATTATTTTTGTTAAAAATTTGCCCATAGAAGCGTTCGTATTAATAAAATGAATTATTAGTATTAAAAATGACAAAATCATCTGTTTGTAAAATTGTATATGTAATTGTATATCAGCTTGTAAATGATAGTAATCTTGTGAATACTATTATTGAATATTAATTTATGAGTTTACTTTATACGACGTTAAAAATGTTGTAGGAATGGATTAAATTTGAGCCATTTGATGGTTAATTTGTCATTTTTGATGAAATATTAATAGGATATTGTTTCGAGTTGGGAAACAAAAAGCGGAATAACGATAAGGCAATTAATTGAATCCGGTGTGGCAGACTTATGAACATGAATGAACTTTGCACGATGGAATTCAACGAGGAGAGAAATGCAAAATGATGGTTGTTTATCTGGTGCGCTTAGGCTCGGTTGGTTATAGAGAAGCTTCCTTCCTGTATACAGGTTATCATATTGCACGCACGCAGCCTGCATATCAGCTCAACAGTTATGCGTTTCTCGTCGCGATAACTTGGTGTTTGCGTTACATAAGAATCTATATCGAATATCTCTCTTAAGAGGTATTAATTATCAATTTCTGCAAAGTTGTTCGGCGCTTGAAATCCGCAGTTACGATAAGACGGCTTTCAGTCTGCCTTCAAGAACGCTTATGCCAATATTCGTAATTCTCCTAAAGTACTTAACCCATCCACTCGTATACATATGTCGAACTTCAACTCAGTTCAACTAAATCATTCAATTATATATAAATACACCTATAAATTTTCGATAAAAAGCTTTCGACATAAATACAAAACGATCAATTGAATACTTTCATCATTTTTATATATAAAAATAAAACATATCATGAATATTAGTAATCGGACTAATATTATTCGACACTCCTTCAATTTAAATTAAATTAAATCAAATCTTTTATTTTCCCCCACACAGATGCGTCGGCAATATATTTTTGATTATATTTAAAATATATATTAAATAAGTAAAATATAATCTTATATATAAATAATTATATATTTTATTTATTACATATATAATAATAAAATATATTACAAATAAAGTTATTTATTACTCGCCACTTTGTATTTTATTTATATACTACAGATTTGTTAAGATATTTATTATCTTTGCAAGAAAATATAAGATTCAATTAACAAAGTGATGTTATTATTTGTCATACGAGTTCGATATCAAGGTTTAAAAGATGAAAATATGAATGCCCGATAGAAACTTACATTCCTAGCATTTTCCAAGTTGAAAACTTGAATTGAACGGAGTGTGTTTAGTAAACTCGTCTATAAACATCGTCCGGAGGAGAATAAATTGTCTCCGTTAAGTCTAAGAATCTGCGAGCAAAGAAAGAATGAGGCGAAAGAGGTTTGTCTGAGTAACAGTTATCTGGAATGACTATTTTCTGCGTAATCTGTCGGGTGTCGTTGTATCATAACTTCGTAGTAGAGATAAAATTGAAGCGACTTTTTTTTTATCCCATCCGAGAAGTATACAAAAAATTGGCCAACAATTTTTAGAGAGTAATCTTTTAATTAAACTGGAATAATCGTTCGCAAGTTTTTATCGACAAAAAAAGATCAATCAAGCCCTGACGACGGATTTACGATCCTGCAGGCAAGACGCATGAAATTAAGTATTACATGCGCAGTTCAAGAAACAAGATAACATAATCGTGCCTAACGTGCGATTAAAGCTTAATTATCTAAACCGAGCGTTTAGCCGTAAATCAGTCGTTAATATGCGTCTAAGTAGAAATAGTTTATACTTTATATGTGTACCATACAAGGAGTACATTACTTTTTTTTTCTTTCTTTTTTTTTCTTTTAGCAACAAACCATGAAGAATGGATATTTCAGACGAGAAAATACGAGTGTGTATGGGCTTAAGAAGATTACATTAAATATGATAAAAAATGAAATAAGACGGGCAATTGAAAGGTAATTATTTTGAATCAAAAATGTGAGTCAAGAGGCAGTGACAAAATTAATATAAATGATCTGGCAAGTTCATCGACCAAGTGGAACCAAAAATAGCGGCAAAATTTTCTTACCTACAGAGATGAATAAAGGAAGCATCGCGGGAAAAGAATTATTATGCAAGCGTGCAGACATCTATGGTGACTCGAGTTCTTTTATTCGAATTTTCGGTTCAATTGCGATAATTACGAGCAAATTATACGCTATTCAGGCGCAAGTAATTTAATATTCGCAAGGGCGCTTCTTGGAAGTATGGAAACGAAATCGCTAGTCAAGAGTTATATGATTTTTGGCAAAGGAAGTAATGTGTACTGACGAGAGGCTTATTAAACGGGTAATTTGCATATTGTAGTAAACGTGTTACGATGTGCAAGGATGTCTGCTTGTCGAGTGAAAGACGTGTTAAATAACTGAGTCATCAATTAGGAGAGGAGCGGTGGCGCGAGGCGTTGAAAACTGTTGTATCAACATAAAAAAAGTTCGAACAACGTGATGTTAAATTTGGAACCACCGTCAGCACGTCGTTATGGAAACCGAAAAAATAGTCTTCATCGCGCACTAATGCGCGAGCGTGTCGTAATAACGCCGATTTTCCGACTGGTATAACACCCGCCGGAAATTCAACGATCGCTTTATTTATATAACAGAATACAACTAATTGGACTCATATTTAGAAAGCTTTTACAAATGGATACACCATTTACGTTTTACCAATTTTTCATTTAATATTATCAACTCTTGAAATTTTTATTAATAAAAATCACAAAAATAATATCAATTAAACCCGATTTTGTTTTATTTATAAAGATATCATTGCTGTAACTTTGATTGTGCAAAAACTATTTCAACGTATCAAATAGGAAGACTTTTATGTGATCGTGAAAACAACTTATGATCTATAAAAATTTGAAAAATATCAGCAACCAGAATCGAGTATAAAATACAAGAAGAAATCTCGTATAATAAAAACTTTACACATGCCAACATATGAATCAGGTTTTATCCACTCATTTTTCAACTCTCGGCGTGTCTGGTTGGATTTCGCACAACTCAACTCAATTTGTTTACTTTTGATATTTATTTTTAAAAAAATAAAACGATCGAATGAAAATTGTGAAAAGATGTATGTCTGTCAACTGCGAAAACTAAATGCATGAGAAAAAAAAGAAGAAACAATAAATTAATTATAGAGCCGATGAAGACGAGAATAGCGAAATAATTGAAACTAGTAAAACACGGTGTAGCGAAGACATCTTATTCGTGAAGCGTGAAAGAGACTCGGCGGCAGATGGTACACGACAATGCAAACGAAAATGAGCTTTTTTCCTTGCGACAATGGCGCGCGAGCCAAGAAAAGCTTGGTGACGATCAACCAGACAATGACTCGTCACTTTACGTAGCGAATCAAAGCTACGTTGTCAGCGTCGATTCAACGGCGACGCAACTTATTTATTGCGTTAATTATAACGTGGCTGGCTGCTCGTTACGAGAAGCGGGCGTGTGCACGTCTCTGAATGGCGTGTCGGACGCTGGCGGCGTCACAGTCAGCATTGTGGCTAAATGAATTATTTTTTAACGAGGCGCCATTATGCGCGCGGGCACAATGTCGCTTTTTATACGCCAAAACGAAGAAAAGCTTGGGTTTCGTTTGCCACCGTTTTGCCCGCCCCCCCCCCGCAACCTGTTCCCCTTTTTTGCGGACACGAGTACGCGAAAAGACGTCGCGTTCATCGAAAAGAGCGTTTTTCTGTTAATAAAACTCGTCGTGCGCTCCGTTTCGGATCATTGTAATCACCATCTCTTTTTGTTTTTCGTTTTGTCCATCCATCCATCCATCCATATTAATAAGATTGAGGAAAGGCTCAAGTTAGCTATACGTTAAGATGAAATGCGCTGAGATCGTGTGCGCATAACAGGCGGACAGTTTGAATTATAATTCTAAAAAACACTAAAACACTAAACACTAAAATACACTATAATAATAATTAATATAAACAAAACGTGAATAATTGTATTGTAAAAAATTATCAAAAAACATGAATGAATTAGTTATTAGATTTTATATAATTTATATGGAAATTCATAAAAATGCCTTTTATTATGAAAATAATTCATGATTATTCTGTTGCACAATTGTAAATTTTCAAGTCTATTGACTGTGAACGTAAAAGTTATTGATATTCAAAAAATGTCATCATAAAATTTAAAATGTTAGTAATGAACGAAAATTTATTATGATGTTTTCTTTCGCATTAGACTGAAAAATTATGAAATCAAGCAAAATAATTATGATTTTTGGACATAAATTGAGACACCATGCAATTATAAAGCATTTAAAACAATTATTTGACTTTAACCAGTATTATATGAAAATGGTACAAATCTAGTGTTGCGAAAAAATGTCGGTTAACGTGGACGCCAAAATGTACAACGGGGGAACCCAACGACCGCCCGTTCGACAGCTGTTTAATGTATACGGAACAGGTTTCGGTGAGCGGATATAATCGCGCCTCCGCTATATTTAATCGTACAAACTTTTCGCACACTTGCAACTTGCGGGAAAACACGCGCTGATGGCGCCATCTGTTGGCGCAAATAAGCTGCGGTTGACGGAGACGCGGTATGCGAATGTCGCGCCATCTGGCGGTGAATTAGCTTGCAACTAATTCGGGAGGGTTTAATTCAAGTTTGCCTCGTGCCATGCACATCTGTACATGAATTTCCCAGAGGAGATTGTCTCGTCTGGTGTAATCGAACGAAGCCGTTGGTCGACACATTCCAAAGCAACCGATGGATAGTTCGCGAAACAAAACAATTTTATTGCTATCGTTTGTAGATGAACCGGACAGCTTTCGCGTATCACTGACACGCCGCCAAGCTGCCGGGAATCGTTACGATAGCAAAGGACGACCGACTCGGAAATCCCACTGGGGCAACCGAGAGGGCTCTTTCTACGAGAACCAGCGATACAGTGATGGTTAGTTTTATCGACCGGTGCTGCTGCTGCTGTCTTATTCTGATGCTCAACCCATGCGAGACTCTTTGCCTTCAAATTGTCTTTCTCAATTTCAGCCCGTCAATTTTCCAGCTCACTTTTTTTATTAACTATTTACGTTATAATAAACATTTGATGGATCGAACTATTTAGAAAAGTCTTTTATCTCGAGACACCGAGCCAATTTTGCCCCATTCTGCCTGTTGTTTTTTGTAAAAGTGTTTGATAACAAGACCGAGATCAACTTTATGTTTATGTTCCACGGGGGCATAAAGGGATTTAGCGGACTGTTTAAAGTCACGGTTAACTGGATAATTTCTCGAATTCACGGTAGCATGTATCTGCGTTAAATCTCAATTTCGTATACCCGGTGCGTGCTCGCAACAAAAAACTGCTTTCGTTATGAAACACTTTAACAATGTTTATTTTAACAGTCTGGCAGTCTCGGATAAAAAGTGTAATTGTAATTCACATGCAAAAGGGAACATTATTCCACTTGTTTTTTTTGGTTCTGTCGGTAAAATGTATTCGCT
>JAAMPD010001740.1:0-20819 GCA_025266255.1 Trissolcus basalis | reverse complement strand
ACAGATAAATTTTTTATATAATATAAACAATATATATTAAAAATATATTTTTTGCATATATTTTTGTCCGTGTGGGTTATAGTTGAACGTTTCGAAAATAGTGTCGAAAATGCTTTGCGTACATGCACGTTTCGTCATAGAGCACAATAGAAACATTCTTCGAACACATGAAAAGAAGTCTCAAACTTAATTGCCAAGCGTTACAGTTTTGTTGTTCAATGAATGAAAAAGCAAAACATTTCAATGACCAATGCGATAACACAGCAGTTTATGTCGAATTGAGGAAAGGAACGAGAAACGTATATGAAAAAACATCGAATTTGCACAAAACAACGCGTATCTACAGAGTACGGTAGTAATTGTTTTTTTTTTTTTAGTTTATTTATTTTTCTTCCCTTATTTTCATCTAAAGAAACAGGTTTGACTATTTTTGGGAAGAATTCATTCCAAGTTTTATTGCTGTTCCTATAAAAGCTATAAAACTGTTTTCCCATTTCCGAACAGATTTTCGTTATGAACACGTAAATACAATAAAACTGAGTTTTTATTTAAAAGTATTTTGCAAGGACGATGGCTTTTGATCATGAAAAATTAAAATTGTTGAAAAGAATAATTGTGTTGATCTAATTTGTCGAGTGAAATTCGATATGAAGCATTAACTGCCGAAGGATAAAAATTAAAGATTGATCGGAATCCGATAGGTTATTCCTTTTTGTGTACGAGATTTATCTCGCGATGATGGATTCTTGTGAAAAGCAATTTCACAGATCACATTCACTACCAGATTTGAAGCATCGTAAAAGTGATCTGGAAAAAAGTTGGAGCTTCCTGGGGAGTTAATGTTTCCTGTTCTAACGTGAAACACATGAAATGAGGCCTGTAATAACGTTTAGGTCTGGGGAACAAAGGACTGGCAAATGCAAACTCGCGCTAAACTATACGTGTCACAGTTAGAAAATCACATGCAGATGGTTCCCCAAGATTATTGGCTGCAATGAATTAAAATCGAATGGGTTTATTTTTTGCATCTTGACTATTGTTTTTTTTATTTTTTTAGCCACTAGGCAGCCGGAGTAACGGGTGCAAGGATGATGAGATAAAGCAACGACTCGTTACCTCAGTGCTTGTTTACTTTACACGGCCAACCTGTAGGCCCAGCGTTATTACTTTTGTCCTTGTTGATCCGAGTTGTCTCGCTCCCTTGCTCGAGCATACGAGCATCTTTACCGCAAGTACCCCGTTCGCCCCGTCTAACAAACCGGTACTCCGCAGTCTTGAAGATGGCGGCGGGAGAAAGGGCGCCACTTGCAGGACCGTAAATCATGACCCCACTACGCTCGAGAAAATGACGTGTCCGAAGTCGAAACGAGCAAAACACCACCCGATAGGAATAAGGCGTTGTACGTATTACACGGAAACAGCTCCGCTCGGCCGCATTCAACGGTATTCGCAACATTTTAGTTCACCACTTTTTTTCTTCATCTCAATGGAGATGTTCAAGATAAACAATAAACATTTTTCAACTCGAGTTTAGAAATTGCTTTGCAGCTTTTTTTTAAGTATCCAGCCAATGCGTACTTAATTTTTTTAACGTATGTTATTTTCTCCTTTTTTTTTGTAGAGGAAAAAGTTTTGAAGGAAAAGAGAAAACACAATGAAGCATGGAGCACCAAACTCAAAGTAATGTAATGTAACGGTGATGTAGCTTGATGTAATAAGATACTCGTTAGACTTTAAAGTCTAGCTGTAGAATGGTTTAAAAGTTTGGAAGGCTAAAGTTGCTGCAAAGAACGTAGCCATTAATTTTGATCCTAAAACTACTGTCGTTCGACACCTGCGCCGAAACATTCCGAAATCATTTCTCGTATGGTTTAGAATCGGCATCGCTCTTTTAACTTCTTTTCGAATCCTCATTTATTTAATCGATTATATCGTCTTTTCGTTCTCGTAAAGTTTCAGCCAACGGAACAAAGCGAAAAGGAAACAAAAATTTTGCCAAAGTTAAAGAGGCCCCGAGGAATACTTGAATTCTTTTTTTGCAATAACAGATATTTTTGTGGAATAAAATGTTGTTGTAGTTGTTAATTTGAGTATATAAATGTTTACCTATTGAACCTTAAAAATATAATTATGGAATTAAAGTTCATGAAAGAAAAACAGCAACTTTATTAAAATTGCAAAAATGAACGGTTCAACAGTTTTTACTTGTTTTATTCATTCCGTTGGGGGAATTAAGTTTTGTTCAATATTGAAATTTATATTTGCTGTTTAAGAGCGTATAATCTGAACTTTGATACATACACTTGAAGTTTGTAATTACTTTAGCTTGAAAGTAAATTCAAAAAAAGGAGTGGAGTGTCGAAAGAATTTAAGTAAAATGAAATTCTTCTATATTTGGACTAGTGTTTATACATCGCAATTGTTTGTTTTGAACTCTTACTTCCTTCCTGATATTCTGTATTTTTGAATGTCCCATCCTGTCAACCAGGATGGTCCCCTCCCCTCTAATGTCGTCATTGCGGTTTACCCGTCTGTGCAATCAATATGCCAACCAATAATAATAATTAATGACCATAAGCATTTCATGATTAAAGCCTGTAATCGATCCATCCAAAACATAATTATTATAATTGTCAATGGATAAATTCTATAAGAACAAAATAATTGATTTTTCAAGATTGATTCAAAGAAGACTAAATATAAATGAATTATTGTATTATATTATATATAAATGTAAATAAATATAAATTGAATTATTATTTTATTATTATTATTTACCTACATTTGATTCTGCTGGACAATTCATTATCAGAATAATAACTCGTAACAAGAAAATGATAAATTACACAAGTTTTATGGGAGCTATGAAATTGTGTAATGGTGTATACTTGGATCAAAAAATACAAAACGTCGCTAATAGCAACTCGCTATTCAAATGCTATATTGCTCATTTCAACTGAAAAAACATTTTTTGGTCGTTAATTAAATTTATACCACTTAACTCTGATGCCATCACAAATATTCTGAACTTATAAATAGTGATCACATTCAAATAAAATATATGTAACAATTTTGCGATACCAGCAAAAAATCAATATTTCATTGTCAGTTGTGCTTCCGGTACACCTAATTTTATCATTGAATAAAATCAAGTTCTCACTTACATTTTCATTACATTACGTACACACCAAATTGATATGCCAAATTTGCTAATTGTTATTTCCAATTAAATAAATAAATGAATGAATGAAATTAATTCGGAGTCTCTGAGGCAAAAACAGTTAAATGTCAAAACATATTTTTTGGAAATTCTAAACGATTTGTTTGTTTGTTTGTTTTTTTTTTTTTGAAATTTCAATCATTGTAATTTTTAAAATTTTTCAACATCGAAACAAATTATGTCACCAGCCTTATACCATATCTCACAGGGACACAAATATGTATAACATAACACAAAGATTTTTGTTGTGAACAGAATTGAATGGAGAAAATGTAGGTGCAATGGAACTATGTAGAAACTAGTACATACTTATCTAAAATGAAAATTGTATTGGTCAGAGAAAAAAAATGTGTGAGAGCGTGACTGGTTTAGTCGTGACGCGATTAGTTCGGCCGCGGCTAAATCAGTCGCGGCGCAGTGCATGAGCGTTGTTTTGAGCACAAGCATTCCATCAAATGATAACCGAATTATTTAAAGTTGTATTGGGGCATTATCAGCGCAATGACTGAAAGTGCCTTACTATCAGTATGCCAAAGTCTGAGCGCTGAGAATTTTTTGGTGCCGCCGGGCATTGAACATGAATGCGCGCGAAGCTTATTAGCGCGTATCAGTTTGAGAACATCAATATTACGAAGGGCGGCTCAATTACGAGTTAACACACCTACTCAGTGAATGTCGCTGCGCCAGCTAATGAGCCGGTATAAACAGCGCAATTAATCAAGTGGGCTCGTGCAATCAATATTTTTGCATTGCGCGAGCTGTGTCCTAAGAATAGAGCCTCTTCCTAAGCCATTCATAATAATAATTAATTATTCATATCTGGACGGACCATAAATTGTCTGTGCCTCTCCTTACACTTTCCTTAGCTCGCATGCATTGCAGCCGCCAGTAATGAGCAAATATTTATGAAGAGGTCCCCTTGTTTCGATCGTCTTCTTATCGCTCCGCCAACTTCCCCCCGGTGCTGCTATTACAAATTGTATATTAGCTTTCTGATAGTAATCACAGAGCGAGAGTTTGTTATAACTTTCACGAGAAATTTGCACTCCGGAGACAACATCTCAGTCATCCTTTTCATTTTTAATCTTTTAATCGAAACCCTATGTATTTTCCCAGACTGTCAATATTTTACCATCACAATCAATCTTCAATTCTAAATTATTTATTGATTAATCAATAATTAGTTTCTTCTTGGTAATAGTTGTTTGCCCCAAAATTTATGTATCGATCATATATACCAATTTTAAACACTTGTACGAAGATTAATCGATAATTAACGTTCCAATTTTACATACAAATCAAAAAATTCATTTTGTTCCGAAGAATTTGAAAAAAAAGGTTATCGAATTTAGATGATTTATTTTTTTCCAATTAGAAAACTACGCACACAAGTATTTCATTGACTATACATGTATGAAAAAAAGTTGTGGATATTTGCAACTTTTTGAGATGCTGCAATTCGCTATAACTTCAAAAAATATAGTATTTCTTTTGTTTAAATATATATTGTTTTCGACACAAAAAGCTTCATACAAAAAATTACAGTGAATATTTTGTAAAAATTAAGTCAAAATTCAGTAAAAAATGAGAATGAATTTTGTGGTGTTTTTCTATCCGTGTGAAACAAAATGTCAATTACGAAAATGATTTGTCGGTGATAGAAGAAATTATGAATAAATGAGAGAACCGGTGTGACTATAACAAAACACATCTCAGCTTAGTCTGTCACCGTCGAACATGAGCCGGATTTTAGACGATGGTATAAAGCTTTGGACTCGTATCAACTATTTTCACGGGCGAACGCTTACAGACACAGTTCTGTTAGCAACAATAATAACAATACATTAAACTTGATCGGGTTTATTGTGGCGGCGCGTTAACTAGGACTAAATTGAAATTTGGCTTCTGCCTTGCAGAAGAAATTTGACTGCTTTGTTCGGCTCTAAAAGAGAGCTCGCGCGTCAACTATTTCTGTCGTTTATTTAACCAAGCAGCCAGCAGCGAACATTACGGCATGCACGTTAACCTAACGGAAACACGCGCCGAATAGACGAGCACATGCACACAAACGCGCAACCTTATTCAAAGTCAAAGAAAAAACGAAATCTCCTTTTCAACAATGAATTCATTAATTCGGCGTCTCGAATTCTGAAGGCGCAGTAGCAATTTGGGTGATTTTCATTGTTTCAGCGAGATCAAAAGATGGATATCGAGAAAGAAAGAATAAAAATACTAATTCACAGGAGGATAAAAAGCGAGAGACCGACAAACGAGGGGTTCGACAGCGCATTTGAAATTCCACGCGAGGATCGGGATGCGACGAGAAAATTGAATCAACGGGTTGGATAAAAATGGCACCTTATCCGTTTGTATCGCGCGAGAGCCCTATTTGCATACAACAAGACGCTACATCATAAACCAAACAACGCGACCTACGTACTCCTGCCAGGCGGGGCTTTTAAACTGATTCATTGCAAGTTGCGACCCCTCGAGTAATGGCAAGTTATTGCACAATCACGCTGTGTCGGTTTAGCTTTTTTTATTCCTCCCAACCATCGTATCAAGGATCCATATTCTGCGCTCGAAAAAATGCTTATTCTTTTTCTACATAATAGACATCACGCTCAATTTCAATCGACGAGAAATCTTTGCCTTGCGATTTAGCTATCGTCGACTCGTCAACAGCTAGCAATTTTTCGCCTCCGTCCGAATCGTGAATATTCATGAACCAGAGAGCGTGGTCTTAGCGAACGTGTCGATCAACGATTGCCAGCCACACACGTAGTCGCTTGCACTCGGCTGCAACACCCAGGGCTTATAAATAGCTTCATAGGGAGCTCGCTTTCTACAATAACATTTTGCACTGGTCACGTCTGTTTTTCGACTTATTCTAGGATCACCTTTCAACTTTACGAGTAATTGTCTCAGTAATAAATAAAATCGCTTTAACGAGCGTTCATGAGAAACAAAAATAAACGAATTGAAAAACAATCAAAACGAAGATAACTTCATTTTCATTTGGTATATATATTTTGATCAAGCATTCCCCACAGGGACGAAATTTGAACTGTAAATATATAAAATAATACATATTTTAAATATGACTGAAAATATATTTTTGTCCGTTTGGGTTTATATATCCAATTTAAAAAAAAACTGCTCATTTTAAAATCTCTTCAATCGTTTGAAATTAAATCAAAGTTTACTTCTAATTTTTGTAATATATTTTGATCAAGCGAGTTTTTTATTGAATGGATAAAAATCTTTTCTAATTTACCGTTGAAAATGGCCAATTTTTTAAACTCAAGTTGCTGACGTTTTTTTATACGAATTTATATTTGTACCCCCTTTGCTACAGCAAATATAAATTAAATAAAGAACTGACTGATATATTTTGATCAAGCATTTTTTGTATCAATTTGTATTTGAAAAATAAAATTACTCACTTGAAAGTCTCTATAATCATTTCGAATGTGTTTCAATTCAAATTCAAGAGAATAATCTATTTGTCAAAGTTGGTTTCTTGATCCCCATTCAATTTAAACGAAACTGACAGAGAAGTTCAAAAGATGGTGTTGAAAACAAATACACATGCCCCGAAGCAACGTTCTGCAATCCCCGATACACAACTTCATGTTTGTGAAAATGTGCTTCACCGCCTGTACAACATCAATACATATAAAAATAATCTCTGACTAAGAGTGGGAGTTAGTTAGTTAGTCGTTAATGAAAATTGAATACAATTTATTAATAGCATATAAATTTGATATGAAAATAAGTACATAACCAATCCGTATTATTTTGTGTTTCAGGTTACGGAGATGCAATTAACGGAAGTGTAAACACAGAGGCATTCATCATGAAGCTTGTCAGTGATTCGAGCATGATGTCTTGTAAGCAACGAACGACAGCGACACGGCTGTTATTTTTCTTCATACTATCAATCACGACAATGATCTCGGAATCGGCGATCGGACCAGTGTCGAACGGGGGACAAGCGCCGCCAGGGGCGTTGCCGCCCTCTTCATCATCCTCGGCCGCTGCATCATCATCTGCGGCGTCATCGCCGAGCATAGTCGCTGCCGGCGGCGCTGGTGCTGGTGCCGGCCCCGGTAGCAGTGGCGTCATCGGTGGCGGCGGAAGTAGCAGCAACATCGGCAGCAACCCGGGTTCCATCAGCGGGATCATGGGGCCGAGCAACCCCTCCCCCATCGGCGGATCCTCTTCAACCGGCTCGAGCAGTTACGGTAGCAATGGACGTTGCGAAGAAATCACGATTCCCATGTGTTTGGGCATCGGTTATAACCTGACTGCCATGCCGAACGAGCTGAATCACGACTCCCAAGAGGAAGCTGGACTGGAAGCCCACCAATTCTGGCCACTTGTGGAGATTAAATGTTCGCCGGATTTGAAGTTTTACTTGTGCTCAATGTACGCGCCGATCTGTATCCCGGAGTACGCTAAGCCGCTTCCGGTCTGCCGCAGCGTGTGCGAAAGAGCGAGGAGCGGTTGCGAGCCGGTAATGCAAAACTACGGATTCTCCTGGCCAGAGAGAATGTCGTGCGAGCGGCTGCCCCAGCAGAGCAACGCGGACAATCTGTGCATGGAACCGGACAATCGTACGAGTTCCTCGGGCACAGCTACGGTTGCCCCCGCAGCGGCGCCACCCAGGCCCACTCGCCCCTCGAAGACCATCCAACCGCAGAGGTGCAAGCCCGGAAAGAAACCAGAAGAACTGCCAGCACGCGCCTGGGACCGGGCGAGGGCGGACTGTGCCTGTCGTTGCAGGGCTCCCTTGGTGTCCCTCGCCTCAGGAGCCAACAGTCCCAGCTTGCACGGAATGGTTCCGTTGCCCCCAGGACTACTGCCTGCCAGGACCAATGACATTGCTGGAATCTCCGATTGTGCATTGCCCTGTCACGGGGCGTTCCTCAGCTCGGAGGAGCGCAGCTTTGCTGCAATCTGGCTGACACTTTGGAGCGGACTGTGTGCAGCCAGCACTCTCACCACTGTCACAACTTTCCTCATCGACACTCAGAGATTCAAGTACCCCGAACGCCCGATAGTCTTTCTGTCGGCCTGCTACTTTGTTGTGTCCCTCGGCTACCTGGCTCGGAGTGTGATTGGCTACGAGGAGATAGCCTGCGACGGTGCAGCTCTGCGATCGGGGGCCCAGGGCCCAGGACCCTGCGTGACGGTCTTCCTGATGATCTACTTCTTCGGGATGGCGTCGTCCGTCTGGTGGGTGATTCTTGCATTCACGTGGTTCTTGGCAGCCGGACTCAAGTGGGGCAACGAGGCCATCGCCTCGTACTCGCAGTACTTTCACCTGGCGGCGTGGCTGGCCCCAACAGCCCAAACCGTGTGGGCCCTCCTTCACGGTGGGATCGCCGGCGATCCTGTGGCCGGTGTGTGCACAGTCGCACCGGAAGGGGTTCGCACGTTCATCCTGGCGCCCCTTCTAGCGTACCTGCTACTGGGCACGAGTTTTTTGCTCGCGGGTTTCGTGAGTCTGTTCCGAATCCGGTCGGTGATCAAGCGGCAGCCGGGCGCGAAGGCCGACAAGCTTGAAAAACTGATGATCCGAATCGGGGTGTTCTCCGTGCTGTACACAGTGCCGGCAAGTGCGGTTCTTGCGTGTCACCTGTACGAGTCGACCCTGCGGGACGAGTGGCTGCAGTCGCTGGCGTGCCCGTGCATACCTCGTTCTCGACCCCTGTACTCCGTCCTCATGCTCAAATACTTCATGGCTCTCGCCGTGGGGATCACCTCGGGGGTCTGGATCTGGAGCGGCAAAACACTCGACTCGTGGCGAAGACTCTGGCACCGGCTGTTCGGCGGCAACCTGCCAGGTGGAACCAGCAGCGTCACCGCGTTCACCGGCCTGGGCAACATGAAGGGCACGGTGAGCCGAGCGGGACCGCAGTACCCTCAGCCGCCCGGGCCCGGAAGCGCCCTGCTGCCGCCCGGAAGTGTGGCTAGCGCTTCGCAGCATCACCTCCACCACCATGTTCTGAAGCAACCGCCACTGTCGCATGTATGACGTCATCAGTCCGCGGGCGGTGACATGAGCACCGCTGGCTGCGAGTCGACGCACCAAGAGAGGCCCTCGGCGCTGAGCAATTACGGGCCCATTTAGCCCTTCGCCTCAGCCTCCCGTAGGCACACTCCGCACACCGCGCCTCATACCGCACCACACACTCCGCATTCCGTAGCCACACTCTACTCGAGGAGGTCGTTAGCGTCGACCACGGGACCCCTCACGCCGGCTCATACCCTCGCACCCTCTTACACACAAGCCACCGAGGTCTAACCAACCGAACAATATCTATACCCACGTCTACCGATCACACAGTGCCGGACTCGCAGAGTGTGGCGCAATATCTGACAAGAGAATAGCATAATATCTCGTGAAATACACAGGTTTTGCATTCGAATATCGCCATAGCTGTTTACAAAGTGCAATATTACAATCGACTTTTCATCTTGTATTATCTATTCTCTTTTAATATCTATTTGTAAAGAAAAAAAAAGAAGACAAAGACAAACAAAAAGGACTGCACGTGTCTGAATAACACGCGACTTATATGTACCTATGGCAAATTTGACCTTTTATACAATTTGTACAAGCGAAACATTTTTCGGTCAATTTTACAATTCATTGGACATGCGTATTTATTTGTCTGTAACGTTTATCAATGTATCGAGCCATTTGGTGGTGTTCCGTCGGTGATAGATGTAGTGCCACTTGGGAAGCCCCACAGATGAGATTAAAAAAAGAATAAAAACAAAGCAGAAACAAACAAACAGTTCAGAGTATTACGTGTGCCATTTACTTCGTCATTGCAAAACGGTTCGTGAACCTGGCAAAAAACGGCTTTGACGCGAATCGTCCAGTTTCCTTCCCCTATATACAATATAAATATATATACAATATAGAGTCTCTGGGATGCGGTCCATCCGTGATGCAAGTACGGTCACACCCCCATCGCATAATCATACACACGCATACATAAACGTACGAGTCGCGAATTTATTCATATACAAATATTTCTTCTCTTTATATTTGAATTTGTCTAACAAATTTATATATTTTGTGTTTATATCCTTTCATATTTATTTATTTCGTACACTTATATATATCGTTATATGCGAGAAAGACAAAAATATTATTGATGCTGTAAATTTATAATGAGCCGTAAATTCAACGAATTTTTTGTACGAATTCATCATATGATTTTGATTCGTTTGAATTTAATCGAGATGCAAGGAGATTGTAGGATATAACAAAAACAAATAATAACGTGTAAATACCGCACATTCAATAAATAGCATTAGGGAAGCGTTGTACATAAATTATTTGTGATCGAAAAACGAAATATGTCGGACAAGTTGTAGATTCTGTAGATTATGCGAGTTCCAAGCGAGCCTGGCGAAATCGCCGACTGTCAATTCACAAAAGTAACGCGCAATCCTTGGGCCAAATTTAAGTGATTTCGTCAGAATCGCAGACGCGCTCGACAGGAATGTATAAAAAAAACAAAAAAGTATATAAGCGTCGTGAATATAACAAAATAAAATTAACATATACAATTATATCATTATGATTATTATGATTATGATTATGATTATGATTATTATCCATCGAATTTTTTCTACTGCGTAGGTGTAAGAGTGTCGTCGTTTCGTCGTTATACTTTAGAATCGACTGTAGTTGTGATTAAAAAACTATGGGCAATCTGTCTGATACGTAAACGCAATTATATTTGTAACCTCACTGTATCTTTTCCTTTGCGATTTATGTGTGTAGCGTGTTCATTGCGGTTCCAATGAAGCGAACGAAATGAAGCCACAGATGCAACCAAAATGTTGATCCGCAAATTTTCAGATCAGAGCTAACACGGCGCATTTTCACAAAAGCGCCGGAACAAAGTTCAGTTTGAGGTTTACTTGTTCATTTTTGCGAAAGAGGCCGGAGAGAAGAAGATAAAAAAAAAAGACGTGTAGAATTTGTCTAAGTCTACGGATCTTTTTTGCGAGTTTTCTTTCGCACGAACTTTGCGGCTTGCCAAGTTGAAAGGAAAGTTTATGCTCCGACAAAAGAACTGACAATCGTCGTTGATTTCGTAACTATCGTGTCGCGATAAGAGCCGCTGTTTCTTATCTGTTAGCTGTGCCATAAGAATATCTAACGGTGAAAACTGTATGACGACGGAGAATAAGCCCGACGAAGAACTTGGTCTTGCGATTCATTCGAAAATCAATTTCAATTCAGCAGACAAGATTTGATAACAATATACAAACGTATAATACTTAAAGGGGATGATATGTCCCAGCATTTCAGCGCGTTATTCGTGATTTAATCACACCCCCCCCCTCCCCAAACTAGTCGACGTATAAAAGTTTCAATGAAAAACTTGTTCAATTGAATTTTCGTTCTGTAACTATAAGATTAATGAACAGGCCGTGCGTATCCACACGGCGTAGCTACACCAGCAGAGATATAAATGTGAAAAACGACTTTAACTTTGCCAAACAGTCGTGCGCGCGTAAAATTTAAGGTACGTAGAGCAGTTTAAATTTTAGTATCACATATCACGACTCGCTTTTTGATAAAGAGCGATCAAGGTTTCGTGTGCTCAGTTGCGAATCTCAGTAAATAAAATTGTATGCGAAGAGAAACGAGGGGTCTTTTTTAGCATTTTATAAACATGCGCATTCCGCGACCAAATTCAGTTTTCTCCACCATAGAGAATTTTTTTTTTTTTTTCTTCCATCTCTGTACAAATTTTTATATTTAATGCCCCATGCACAATTGGTTGTTGAGCTATACTTGTACAATGTTTGAGTTTGAACATTTAAAAACAAATTCCTTTTTTTCGTACAAATTCTTTAATTGATAATCGACTCCCCTCGGTTTTCCTCCTTCTTTTGTACGATTACGAAATGAACGAAGAAAATTTGTAGCGATGAGAATTGTACGATTTGATTTGACTCCAAATCCGGTCGTCCCTCTTTGTCTTTTGTGTATAATTTATGTTGCCATAGAATTAACGAGAGTGATTGTTCTTCGACCACGTTCGAGAATCAAAATTGTATACGAATTTTTAATACACTTTATTATTATTTAATCAGACTTACGTTCCATTTGTGTGTAAAGCTCACCTTTCCTAAAAACATCCTGACCTTGTACGGGTCCCCACGAAACTCGCCAGCCTGGGGTTATGCTTCGACTTTTTGAATACGTCATATTTTATTTCAATTTATCGAATTGCATTAATCATTTTCGTAGCAGCGGAGAAGAAGGAGTGGAGAGCAAGAGAACAAAAACAACGAACGGTGCGACGCACAATTTATGATCCTGACAAGAAAACTATATATACCGTCACCATAAACAAACTGTACATAAAGCCAGCCTACACGGCCACGGGGTGCATAAATACTGTGCATGTGTGTGTACACACGTATGTTCTATCTTGTAAGATCGACAAAACGATAGGAATTTTGCAGTCAACCGCTCGTTAAGCTAACTAGCTAGACGATTCGGCAACTCCTGTAATTATGACTACATCTCTGAATCGTAAACTCAGCTGGCAAACATGACGTTTCGATGAAACTTACAAACTGATGAGCCTTGTTGCTTGCAATCAAATCATTTTTATTTTACTATAAATCAAATAACAATCGAAGCATTTTTCAACTTAACAAAATTATAAAAACAAGTAACATCTCACGGGGACAACAATATTTTTCATCTGAATATAGTGTATCTTTTGCTCAAATTGAGTTATACATAGAATATATACAATTATATTTTGAAATATATTTTTGTCCGTGTGGGAACAGACCTTTTTTATATAAAATTAATCACAAAAAATATATATATATGTATTATCTATGCCCATTGCACTGTTAGAGTCAAAGCATGTTGTTTCTGTGATAATATATGATTTTGTGTGTACACTTTGACTATGATCATGATGAGAGAGTATAGCGCTATAGAAGTCGCGGATTAAATGAATGCTGTGAAAAATGATTGTGACAGTGAACTCTGTTTGTAGATACGGAGACACTTTGCACCCCTGGAAAAAAGATGAATTTCATTAAGCATTCTCCATTAAAGATCTTTGCCACCAATACAACTCGTGAGCGTGAAACAAAAGCTCGACGTATAGAACATCGCATGTGACGCGTTTTCGTATTTTCACATTAGAAACAATTTTTTTTTCCTTTCATTTTTATTCTCCACTTGTCTGCAGACGACAGCTCGTAGCAAAAGTTGATTCATGAAGGATTTGAGACGTGTGAATTGTCGGAGAGGCTGCGAGAGCTGCGAATAAAGATAAAGCAAAAAAACTGCGAGAGAATAAATAAGGTCCACTCTGAAGAGGCTCTCGTAGAACTTGTGTATTTTTTAAATATCCATCACAGCCCCGCAGCATATTTGCTTTTGCAACGAAGAACTGACCGCGTTTATGAATGCTAATTAGCTGCATGCTGCGCGCCTCGGTCTTCTCGCGACGCTCAAATTGCAAGCCAATTCTTCTTCCTTTTTGTCTGTCTTTTTAATTATCATTTTTTGTTGTCCGCCAAATTGTTCCCCCTCGAATCTCAAAATACATAACTTTCCAATTAGTTTCAATCAAGATGTTTCCTCAATGTGCAATGCAATTAAAACTTGTTGCGCCTGATCATATTTTAATTTCGGCTTCAACATTAACTTTTGTGCATAATTGTATCAAACTTTTGTTCCCTTGTCTCATGTTTTAATTACAGAACAAACTTTTCTCTCACCTCTTTGTGAGTTTCTTCCACTCAATGGTTCCAATTTTTTTTAATAACAAATTTGCCGCCGCTAAAATGGTCCTTTAAACAAATGTTCCACTTGTACCATTCGCAATGCTCTCCAGTCATTTGCAAATACAATTCAACGAGTATTCCGAAATGAAAAGATAATAACGAATAGCATCAGGTCGGTTACGTTGAACAACTTTGGTTACCATCATGATATTCCACTACGTACACCATTTTTTATTCCTTTTTTTCTAAAGTGCACTATGGAGTTTATTCTATTACAGCTGGTACGATGGAGGGTGCAATAAAACGATGCTGGCAGAAGGCTGCACGTGATTGGATCACAGTCTGATGTTTATGGATTTATCGATTCTGTCTCCGTTCTGATATTTACGCGACAGAAACCTTCGAGAAAGCGCGTCAAACGACGAACATCATTATTGGAATTCAACTTTCATGAGATTAGTTTAAAGCATCGCCATCTCACATCAAACAATCGGTCACTATTTTTTTTACAATGCACCGGATTGTTTGACTATTGTTTCTTTCCAGTTTGGCATCATGCGCTTTTCGATGCCCTTAGTAACAGGGAAGTATATATCTTGAGGTAGAACATGCAATTTGGCAAAATAGTCAGATTTTTTTCTAACTTTGAATATTAATTCTATTAGTTCAAGTTTTCGCCTAAACAAAATAGTAACACAAATAAGAGTAAGTCAAATCAGAAATAGACATTTTCTGATTTTACAAAACTTCGTATGAAACAAAATCGATAGAAACGTACATACATGTGGGTGTGTGTGAGTGTGTATAGAAAGTTAGAAATTATAATTAGACGGGAGACTGTTAATCCATTGAAAATAATTAAAATTAGGTTAACTATAAATGGAAGTGCACGGTTCATACAAATTCACAGAGTTTTAACTTGCAACCAATTATCGGTTGAGAAGTGAATAAAAAATTGCAAGGAAATAACATTCTTCACTTGAGTGAATTATTTCCAAGAGTGCACCGGATATTCGTCAAATTATGGAGTAAACCCCAAACAAAAGTCCTCCGTAAACCGCGATGATTGTTAAATAAGATTTCGTTTCCTTTTTTATTTTATATATCAATAAAAGAGCAACTTGCAATCTCCTTACAAATAATCTCGAAGCTTTCAGGGTAAGTACTTTTTGAAAGTAAGAACATCGAAATGTTGAAACGAGAAGAATAAAAATATGTAGATGACAGAATTAAGAAATGAAAAAGCTTCGTCTCAAAAACTTATTGCGTCAGCAGTACTTGAGCATTTTATTTTCTCTACAAGATGTATAAGTATTAAAAAATAACTGAACAGACACACTATTTTTGACCTCGCGGTCATTTTATTATTAATTATATTTATTTTTAAAATGAAACTGACCTTTGATGATATTCATATCTTTGTTTATAAATTATGAGCTGAAGAAAATGCATGGATGCAAATGCAATGAAGCTCGACGAGACGTATATTAATGCCAACATTGATGGTTTAGCGATGATGCATGGCGAAAGGAATCTAAAATTACCCAGCAATAGTGAAAGTTGTGAATGCGAAAAATATGACGTTGCATGATCGTGATACATTCATGAACAGAACCATATTTATTGTGAAAGATTAAAAATTTAAAAGATAAAATTCAAATTAAGTAATATTGATTTGTTTAATAAATAATTCAAACCATTCATTCATTTTTTTGTTTTGTTTTGTTTTTGACACTTCTCTATATAAATTTAACTTACATTACTAATCTCTTGAATACTTTAAAACAAAAAAAAATGAATAAAAGTAAATATTTGCAAAATATTAATGTATAAAGATTGTTTTCCACCGGCAATAACTTACCGACCGATGGTAAAGAAGAACCCTACAAAGCACAATTATCAGTTGTGTATAAATCCATACACCCAAAAACTTACGCCATCTAAGCAGCAAAATGGTGTTCCGAAAACGAAATTTTGTTCGTCGGCAAGAATTGTTGAGGAATGCTCTCAAAAATGTTGATTTGTTGTTGTTTGTTGGAATTCAGCGGATGACGTAACTAGTGACTTTTGGGTGTGCGACGTCTAGTGATGTTGGTAACTACGTCGTTGACTAACCTGACTTGGTGTATTAACAGAACGTCAGACTTGTTGAATCCGAAATGGCTGTTGATTAAAGCCCAAAGATAACTTGCTTGTCGTATCAAAACAATAACATAAACAATACAAGCCAAAAGTGTATCAAGCGCGAAGCTTCGCGACGGGATTGTTAAAGCAATTTTTGAACAGTGAGTCATCATCAGAGTTGACACTAAAGTGTTTTTGTGCCTTTTTTGGAAACCTGGGCTGGAACGAGACACTACGATGGACAGCATATTTCACGAGAAAGTAATTGCCATTGGAAAAGATGTTTCCATAATGATAGATTCAAAGTCAGTTTGTATGGTCATGTGGCCATAAGTGTTGATGATTTTTGGTCATGTAAATGGTACGACCAAGCGATGTAAAGTCTAACCAAATTAGTCATTCGCGAATACTATAATTGGGCTACTATTAATAAATACGGATGCAATAAAGTGCATTTGAGATTAATAAATAGATTTGAGTGTAAATGTTCAAGAATGTCATCACGTATATTTGTCATTGTAAAGAGTTATGTTTACACGATGATTCGAGTCTTAATAACACAACTTAACTTCAGAAGTAACAAAAAAGAATAAATGAATAATGACATCAAGAATTGATGTTTCTATTTATATCTTCCAAAGTCACATTGTTTTGAGTGTTAAAATAATCTTGCATTTGTTTACTTTGCTACACGGATTGTCAGATGTATCAGAATTCTTGAAACATTTAGAAACGAGAAAGAAATTTTGATGTTTATTTTTACTTTAGAAAATATTAATGTTGTTATACGTTTTCAGCAAGAAGGATACTTGTGTGCCCAGCATTGTCTCAATGCATTATTACAAGGAGCATACTACAATGCAGTCGATTTGGCAGACCTAGCCCATGAAATGGATGAACAAGAACGTATTCGAATGGCAGAATCTGGAGTTGATAGCGAAGATTATCGGCATTTTTTAGAAGTATGACGTCATTCGATTTCAATTATACATTGGATTATCGATCTTTCTAATGACAATTCAAATAGAAAACAGTTTTTAATAGAACGTATTTTGTTTCAGCAACCTTCAGGAAATGTAGATGACAGTGGATACTTTTCAGTACAAGTTATAAGCAGTGCTCTAAAAGTCTGGAATTTAGAATTAATACCATACAATAGTACAGAAGCAACTGCACTGATAACACAGAAAGATCCATCGTAAGTTAATATTTCTTTTGTTTATATATGAGATTTTCATTCGAAATAAACAAAAATATTTTAATATGCCAATATCTGCATTTCATCCTCCATTATATATATTTTTATCTGGCAGGAATGATCATATATTATATTATAATCAATAATATAATTTTGCACAAAAAATATGTGTGTTGTATATTAATTTGTCGTAAAAAAAAGACACACAAAATTATACAATTTATACCTTTAAATGACGCACTTAAAATTAACAAAAATCTATAAAATAAAAATAATGTATAGTAACTATATCTAATATTTAGTTTTATCAAATCGGACAAAACCAATTTAAATCTATATTTATAGTAAATAATAATAAAAACGCTATCTATGAATTTCTTATATTCATAAAGACCAATAATTTTAACAGAAAATATGTATGTAAAAATTCATTAGTTAATTGATTATGCTCAATGATCAACTTTCAAAACAGTTAAAATTCAAAGAATAATGTTGCGAAGAAATATATTTGATAATGTTTAAGGGTGATATGGAATTGCACCGATTCAGGAAAAATAGATAAGAATCCTGCGATTAGATTATGCATTTATTGCATTAATAAGTTGAATTATTTATCCTAATATGATATGATTTTTACATTTTAGTCAAGCGAAGGCGTATATATGTAATTACAAAGGACACTGGTTCACAATAAGGAAAATTGGTATCAAATGGTTTAATTTGAATTCAATGTTATCTGGACCACAGTTAATATCAGACACGTATTTAGCCATGTTTCTTGCACAATTAATACAAGAAGGTTGGTAAAATAATAATGAATCATTGTTCACACACACTGAATCAATAAAATATTTTTGCTGACATTTTGAATATATATTTTGTTGCGAAATAAATTAATATTAAAATGATTATTATTGCAGGTTACTCAATATTTATCGTGACGGGTACCTTGCCACCATCACCAGCGGATGAAATCCTTTCTAAAGCCACAAGTTCCTCGCTGGGTGCTATTCCAAAACAATACATGCCAGCGAAGCGTGATAATATGGAAACATACTCAAACAAATTAAAATTAACAAACAAACCCGCCATACAAAATCGAAGTCAGGCTGAAAAGAATGCTGAAGTCAATGATGAAGATGAAGACGAAGATGTTCAATTACACAGAGCGTTGCAACTGAGTTTGCAAGATTTTAATGAGGATCAAGAAGACGGAGCCATCGCTGGACCTTCCAACAGAGAACATATAATACCGATCCAACTTGAAGAAGACGACGAGGAAGCTGAACTACAAAAAGCACTGCGACTTAGTCTTGAATGTGTCACAACACCACCTACACCTGAACAAGAAGAGCCCTTTTGGCCACGTTTAAATTATTGAATTCGCGAACGCCTAGTAGTGAATCATCTGCAAAACTCAATACTTAACACAGCAGTGAACATTATAATGTTATTGTTCATACAACTTTAACTGGCGTTATTTCCGAATGCAGGCGATCAATATTCACTTAAACGTCAGAACAAATGTGTGATTCAGTGAATGACCTCCTGAATGTTATACGTGTTTCGCGAAGGAAAGGGAGATAACCAGTAATTTTTCTAATATCATTTCAAAAAAATAGTAATAACAAATAATATATTTATAGAGAGAAGACAAAATCAAAGTGTGCGATACGCGTTTATTACTATCTGTTGTTAATTGTAGATCCACGACGGTGATTAAGATGTAATAAACAGTAGTAGCAATCTGATTATTTGGTAGCAATAGATATTGTATACGACAAAGGAACCATGCCTGAATTGATATTTTATATTGAGTTCAAATGTGATGCATATTTTGTTACGGCTACATTCTTGGGGGATAAGATAAGACTAAATGTAGAAATGGATGTTTGGGAGGTCTAAGTGCACTTTACTAACGCTAACTATTAATACTGAGAGAAGTACAGAGATATATTAAATATATATTATTCTCGCGAAAATAAATTATCATGCGTTATTTTATTCTAGTCATTATGGCGCACACTAATAAGAGGTGTTATAAACGTTGTTTACTGTAACTTATCCTGTCTCTGCAATCAAACGCATAGGTATATTTTGTCGTTATCAATAATTTCAGCTTTTATTATTTACAAATCATTATGATAATCATTCGACAATAAAATTTCTCATAAAATTACTTACACGAGGTGTAATAATATTTTAAACCTGGTTTGAACTATTAAACAAATTAAAATTGAATAAAAATTCGAAATGATAATCACGCAAATGACAATTAATCCAAGTGTTGCATCCGTTAACTAAATATTAAAAATAATTATTTGTAAACAAATAATTAAATCATAAAACGTATATTTTTAATTTTAATTGATGATAATGATAATATGTTTTATACAAAATGCATATCAATTAATTTCCTTGTAGGTTTTGCTAATTTGTATGTCAACCCGATTTTTCCAGTTTTCATAAAATATTATATAAAAAAACTATAATTCATTGAAAATGAATCACGAATAATTGTGAAATATGTTTTCATCGTTGTAAATAATATGTATTCCATATTATGCAATTCAATAATAAATTCATTGGTACTTGGATTAATCAACTATTGCACACTTTCAAACAATTTTTAAAGAATCTTTGTAGTTCCATATCAGCTCGAAATAGTTTATTTCGTTATAGTTTTAAAAAAATATATAAAAATGTCATTTAGATTCGAGCCTCTGCAAAAATTCTAATTCAAGACTGTTCTTGAAGAAAAGTTTTTTTCGCTCTTACAAAAATAAGAAAAGAAGGATGAAAATAATTGTAGATTCTTCAATTCATGTTATGCAAATTTCAAAATTCGTGTATAATTTTTAGATTTCCCCCCCCCCCCAAACTAATGCTAAGTGGAAAAAAGTGTGATCGTTTGACTAATTTTCACATTCAAAATGCAGAATGCCGTCGAGCCCCCACTAAAGCGATTATTTGTCGAAGGACGAGCCTTCGGTGGATAAAGGTGTGCACGGAAATGAACGCAGGAGAATGGCTACATTTTGCACACATGGTGACGTTCACGTGATAATGGAGTGATCTCGCGTGAACGAACGGTTATCATCTTTATCATTGCGAATACATTAATTATTAATTAATTACTCATGTATTTACATACTTTTGTCAGTTAACGCATTTGTTTTCGCTTATTCTTCTATTCTATGAATACATGCAAGTTACAATAATCATTTTTTATGTAAATAATATATTTGAAGTTTGTTTCGCTAATGATATAAAATTTCCGATCATTGAAGGAAAATTTTGGCTTCCGATAGCCCACACTCATTAATTGTTTAAACTATTGTTATTTTCGTAAAAAACCAATTTGTTACACAGATTATTAGAGTAATAAAAATCCAAATTAAAGCGTGATAATAAGTGTGTAGGATTTTACAAAAAAAAAAACTAAAATTGTACGAATGAAATAGATAGACAGATAAA
>JAAMPD010001739.1:0-20812 GCA_025266255.1 Trissolcus basalis | reverse complement strand
TGGCAAACTTGTCAGAGAATTGGTCTTGTCACTTAAGGTGAAGTGTCATGTAACTCGTTTGTCTCTCTCACACAATTTAAGTTATTTTTCGTCTAATAATTTTTCTAACAATATATTTTAAAAATTTGGCTCTGAAGTGACCTTGGTATATCACGGGAGAATATTTTAGCTGATATGAAATACATTTTTGTTGCGACCTGTTGTTGAAAAATGGGAACATAATTTTATTTTGTGTTCAGTTTTTTTAATAATTTCATTTTGTGTTCAGTTTTTTTGTTGAAAAATGGGAACAAGGTGAAATGTCATGTAACACGTTTGTCTCTCTCACAAACTTTAGTTACTTTTTGTATAATTATTTTTTTATATTTTAATTTGAAAAATCGACTTTAGAGTGACCTTAGTATATCATGGGAGAATATTTTGGCTGAAATAAAATCAATTTCCGCGACCTGTCGTTAAAAAATAGGAACAAAATTTTGTTGTGTGTTAAGTTGTCTTTTTCTCATTTTTCAGCAACGGGTTGCAATAAAAATTGCAATTTTATTTCAGTTAAAATATTCTCCCACGATATACTAAGTTTACTCTAAAGACGTATTCTCAGAATATATTACCAAAAAATAATTATACTAAAAGTAACTAAAGTGTGTAAAAGAGACAAATGTGTTGCATAACATTTCACCTTGAGGATTTTCTCTGTAGCCTGTGTAACTCTACTTTTGCCTAAGTCTGGCAACCATTCTGCTCGTCATGAATAAATAATGATTATCAACCGTTTTACTTGAGGAAACGTCTGTTAGTCACCTAAAGGATTTCGTCATATTTTTCGATCTTTCAGCGAGAATGGTACGACTTCTCGTAGAAGTTGAGATGAATTAATTAATCGACTTAAAGTAGCGCCCCTACGACTTCGACGCTCCTTAGGTGTGGTTATATTTAGTTGTCATTGTTGTCGTTTGTGCTTGCCAAAAACAATAACTAAGAAAACGTTACAATATGTATTCAATGAATATATGTTCATTTCATATCATTTACGTTGAAAAAAAACGCTTTGTTTTTCACTTTATTTTGAAAAGCTTATGTTTTTAAAATAGTTTTATCATTCTTATCATCATTATGGGAAATCATGCGCTTTTTTACTATAAAACCTTTGAATAGAACATACTTGTACAGAACACGTTGATAAGAATTTTTTGTTCTATTACCAATAAAAACATCTTCTTCGTCTGATAAAACATCGTCCAAAGGATTCTCTTCGACAGGATCTTCTGAATGTGCTTCATCATGCAAGTCTTCTTCGTCGTTGGAATGGTTGCTTTCTATCATATTATCATTGTAAATATGACCGTTGTCAGAATCAGACCCATTATTTTCTGAATCATATTCCATATGTTCTACGCTAAAAATGAAATTATCATAACAAAACTATATACTAAAAAATGTGTTTCTTATTGATTTTATTAATTTTTTTATTACTTGAACATTTATATAGTAACGCTGCGTTTTGAGCTGCATTAAAAAAAAGACACATTACGACGTTATCGTTCTCGAAAACCAACAAGAGAACATAGTTTGGGTCTTGATGAAGTTTCCAGTGATCCAGAATTAAAGATTTGGGTTCAAGTATCGCTATAGTTTTCTTATTTCGAAGTATGTTTTTGTATAGCGTTTTTAATTGTAGCACTGGTTTTTTTTTAATAAGTTTTTGCAAAATAATTTGAGTTTTTTTATGAAATTTTGATTGAGTTTTATTGAGACTTGCGTTTTGGTTATTTTTGAAGAGAAACTCAATCTGGGTCGGTAAGGAGTTTGTTTGTTGTTGTACTCTTCTTAGTGCCGAACCCGGAAATTGGTATCGACAACGGCAACCAGCATTCAAATAACCATCTGTTGGAGTTGACTTGAATTTATTAACAAATGCTGGTAGCACACCGTTCTGCTATCAATTCTTCGTATTAAGATAATTGTGAATTATACTATTGTTCAAGTCGTAGATTGTTAAATTGATCCTCGGGAAGACCAGGCAGCCGTTGCACCAACCAGGGACAGCGACCAGAACATTCAGCCGCCGTCCAAAACATCTTAAAGCCTGCACCACACCAAGGATCGCTTCGCTGTCAACTGGAGCTAGGCTTCTAAACTTTTAATCTGTGAACCGTCAATGTAGTTAGTCAGTCATCAGCCAACAACAGCAACCAGTACGATGGTTGAGTCTGTCGCCCAATTGATTACTACCGCTGATACGATATCGCTATTCTGGACCGATATCGTTGCCGTTTGTTATCTGTTATTCAACGTGTCCTGCTCCGACCCTCGAAGTCCTTCCAGAATGGCGCCACTTGCTTGTTCTAAATAATTTAAAATTAAACCGAATGTTCCGAATGAAATCAAAATAATACAACATTTGATAAATTAATAAAATGACTGGTTTTTTTCGGAAACTATATCATG
Organism: Trissolcus basalis; assembly: GCA_025266255.1. NCBI lineage: Eukaryota > Metazoa > Arthropoda > Insecta > Hymenoptera > Scelionidae > Trissolcus > Trissolcus basalis. The sequence continues at coordinate 18,364 of JAAMPD010001739.1, read as the reverse complement.
TTACAAATGTCATAATTAATGAAATGCAATTCAGAAAAATGTCGTTTAGAAATAATAGAATCTCTAGAATCTCTCATAGGACGGTCCCCTTAAATTAACAAACTTCATTTTTCTATTAGTGCTTGCGTGCAAGCTGGTAACTCGGATAGTTTATCGCTATTACTCAGAACTGACTCTAAATTTTCACTACGTTGAAAAATAAACATCTCATAAAATGAATTAGAACGAACCTACACATCGCGCTATCAAAACTATAACAGAAATAAAAGGGATCCTAGATCCTAAGCTTGCCAAACAGAGTTGCACAGATTCTTCAAGCACACCTGAATCGCTATCACGTCAAATCTCGGAAAACTTCCACCAGCAGAGTTTCCTTTAGTCAGCAGTGAATTACCGGTTGAGAGCCTGTAGTCAAATCTTATTGAATTCGAATTTTGAATGATGAGATGTTTGATTTCGAATTGAAATAGAAGTGATCTCACTCCTGAAGTAAAGACTAAAAGAAAAGGGAGCTCACAATTTATAGCTGCAGGTTAACATCAAAATCTAAAACGTCCCGCCCTCCTTTCTTTTCGCTCTACTCTCCACTGCTGCAGTCAAGTCAGTTTGACGGCGAATTGAAATCGTCGCTCGCTGTTGCCGACTCCCAGGGTCGACTCTCGATATCGTTTTCCATCGCTCTTCTTGTTCTTCTGTTGTTGATCACCCACAGAACCTTTCTCGATGATGTCTTCGTTGTCGTTTTTGCTTATGCCCGTGACCCAGAGAGACTCACTTCTTGAAGGACACATGGCAAAAAAATGTTTAAAGAAAAATTCTTGAAATTTTGAAGAATTTTCATCAATCTGAATCATAAACTAGTGCTAAATGAAAAATTCAATAATTTTTATTATTTAGTTTGATAAAAATTATGCTATATAGAACTTATATAACCTAGAACAGGAATTATGAACCTATATTGAAGTTATTGTCAAGCGCTAAATACAAATGATATTTTATCTAAAATATTTTTTTCAAATTTTTTTCCCGCGACCTATTATTTTGTTCGTTGAGGTCTTTAAATTCACTAATTTTAATAGCACAACCTCTTTACAGAGTAATCATTAGTTGTGGAAAACTATTTCATCAAGAGTAGGAGAAAGAATAAAAATTTCTTATTGATGTTTACTTTATTGCACGGATTGTTTTTTTTAATTCGCAGACGCACGCAAGTTCAACAAAGCTTTGGAAACCTAACTAATATTGTTAATGTCAGCAAACTCGTGGTATATATATATCGCGAAGAGGAGAAAGGCACTTGCAAGAAAACATTATGCATAAGTTTGAAATTAAAAATGATCACAGTTAGCGCACGTTTTTATCAAATTGTCTGAGAAAAATTTTGTGTTGATTTATTCTTTTTACTGCAGAGTTCGATAATTTTTACTAAAACTTGAAAAAAAAGAAAGCGAACTAAAAAAACCAGCTGAGCGGGAGTTTGTCACTGGTTTCTAATTCAAGTTAATATTTTGGGCAATATTTTTCAGAATTTCACTGATATTTTTTTCACCGTGCAGCATTTAGGTTAACCTCTACTTGACAACGAAATTTTACTGCAGTCAAATATGAACTCGATGTTCGCTCAAATCGAAAACTAGCTCTTCTACGGAAAGTGACCACCACGGGTAAGACTCCTGGTTCAACGCTTATGCTTTTTTATTCTACGACGAACAGGCGAAGTGGCGCTATTCTTCAAGTCCTTCGAGGTTCGAAGCATGACACTGGACTTAAATAGCGATATCGTATCAGCATCGGAACTCAGTTGAGCTGCAGACTCCACCGTCGTACAGAAAGATGTTGTTGGCTGATGACTGACTGACTACAAACGATTATCCGCAGATTGAAAATTTGGTCTTTGAGACGTCGCTCCAGATGATAGGCGGAGCGATCCTTGCTGTGGCCCAAGCTACAAGATGTTGTAGAACAGGCTGCTGGATGTTCTGGTCGGCGTTGTCCCTCGTTAGTGCAACTATGCCTGGTCCGCCCAATGATCAATTTTACAATTTACGACTCGAAAAATAAAATTCAATAACAATTTTTTTCAATAAACATATCGATCGCAGAACAATAGTTCTACCAGCAGATGGTAAATATTTGCAATTGTCGACATCAACAGTTTTTAATTGAAATCTTGTCAACGTTATTAATAAAATAGACTGGAGATATTAAGAATAAGAACTGAACCCAAAAAATTTTTTGAAAACACAAAAAATTTCACTTTTCTCTTGAAAACTTTCAAAAACATTAAACGCTACGAAACCCTAGAAACTCAATTAATGATGGATTCATTTATTATTTCAGAATCTTTCTATAATTGTATCTCAATAAAATCCATAAACGCTAAAACACACAAAACTAGCAATATGCAATACTTATCTTGTTTACTTAGTCACCGCAGATGTTTTCGAGACCCGGACTGTGTTTATCTACCATTTTCGGGAACGAAATTGTCATTTCGTTCCTATTTTTTTATATAACTTGAAAAGCAGCGTCACATGGTGTTATTTATCATTCATTACATTATCTAGTCATTTGACAAACTATTGAAATATAATTGTCATTGAACAGATGACGAAAATAATTTAACAATATACATTTACATTTTAAGCACAAAAATTTTCAAATGAATATGACTATGCATTATTGTATTTAATTCGCGAATAAAAATGAATCTCTCAGATTTAGACTTACACATCGTGAGCAGCGTTGGCTTGCTGAAGTTCCTCTTGACGATCTATCTCTCTTAATCTAGCACGAATTCTTCGTTGACTACGTGAAGAGCTCATTTTTTTATTATAGATCCTTATGTGAGTATCATGGATTACCAATATTGCTACTATGTCATGCTCTGCTGATTGTAAGTAATCATATGTGGTAAAATTAATCAACATTGATTACATTAATTTTTTTGTATCAAATCATCATAAATGCAAGGGGGTATTGCATCAATTTTCGTTATATCACTATTAATTTTGAGTAAACATAATGAAAGTATTCAAATTACGATTTTGTGATAAAACAGTAACTGTCTTTTCACTGTTTTTTACAATGAATGATAGTATCTAAAACAATTGTACCCAGTGTCAAATATCTGATGGCATTGATTTGCATTGAATAAACCCTCTGATCCCGTCTTACCAACAGCGCTGTTCCCAGCAACGTGTATGCATGCTAGTGTTCTTAAGAATAATAAACAATAACAATCATTGAAGCAACTATTTTCGTTACTTGCCTCCACATTCGGAACGTAGAACCTATCTACTCAAGCGATATTTTTAGTGCAATAGCAGTTATCAACAATAATTTCCAAATTTGCAAAACTGAATGAATGCTCAATTACATTTTTAAGATTAAAAAACGTTAACGCCTATTTTAAAGCATTAATTTTATGTTAAATCTCCTCTTCTGAATATGTAAATCCTTACAATATAACAGTTGTGTTGCATTGAAACAACAATTTTCAGAATGATTGTCACCTATGTTTAATATTGAGTTAAGGATAAAAGGGTTTCTGATCAACGATATATAAATGAATCATTCTCTTAATTTCAATAACTTTCAATCGTTTATTAGATCTTGCATTTTTTATTATCACAAATCGTATGACTTGTCAAAACATATTTTCAAAGATTTGTTACGATTAATTAGATGAGTCTTTGAATAAGAATTAGCAGCAAGACAAAACGTATAAAAAAAGGTATAAGGAAAGAAATGTTATGTTAGAAATAGAAATTCGTTTTTTATTTTATATTTCGCGATATTGTAAACGCCCGTCCAACAATTCTTTTGCAATTCTATAACGCATAACTGACATACGTTTGTAAGAGAAATACGCTGGCTTGTCAGCAAGAAACTTTCGCGCATATATGATCAGTATGACTCCACAATCTACAGTGTTATTCTGGGGCGTTTTTGTGGGTTCGAAGGTAAGGCACCACTCAGCCTCAATGAGCTCTGCCCCTTTTCTCTTGAGGTGCTCGGCTGACAGGTACCTTAAAATGGAGTCAAGCACATCTCTGCCTTTTCCCCCTAAACCGTCCCAGTAAACAAGTTTCTTGTTTTTCACATCTACTGTGATCAGAGTCCAATGATTTTTCCGGTAAACTGGCACGAGGATGACGTCACTATCAAAAAGAGCCTTCTTCTTGGACCAGCTCTTTACGGCTTCATACCCATCGGCAGAGAATCTGGTGTAGAGAAAAGAGTCTAGCCTCTCAATTTTTTTTTCAAACAAGAATGGACCTTGGGTTGCTAGGAGTTCAAGATATCCGTTAACTACTTGGTCATTAAGCCAGCATTGATCCCTTAGAGTTCTCAGATCTCGACCAAGTAATTCGAAATTTTGTATAGACTTTATTCTGGTAGTTGGAGTGATGCTGTTCCAGAAGGCTGTTATCAGAGCGGCTTCTGGATTTATTAAACTGTGCTTAGAGGATTCCATCAAGAAACGGCATCGCTGTAACTTGATCCGCAGATTCTCCATCTCAGTAGTGAGCCGATTAACATCATTGAATGGGTTCTCCACTAGTTGCAGTTCCTCATAGAGACCACCATTTCTTGTAAGCCGTTGCAGTTCTTGAGTGCACTTATACATCCGCGCTATTGTTTCTCCTTGTTTTCGGATGAGGATCTCCGGGGCTCTCTCGCGTACGCGGTCAGGAGTTGGATCAATTTCTTCCTTCCTCAACTCGTGCTTTGCAGCACGACACAATCTTCCCCAATTAATTTTAGGCATTATCTGCAAAGAAAACTTTCATGAAAAATGGCCAAGGAAACACATGACACAAAACAAAATATAATCGTAACATCATTTCTGCAGAAGCAAAATAGATAAATTCGTGACTGGTTTCGTTTCCTCATTATCCTTTATCAATATCAATCAATTTCAAAAATGATGTATGAATATAAATTCAGCAGAAATTCGAGAACACGTTTCAATCAAAAGGGCTGGCTAAAAAGGCCACGTTGCTAAAGAACTCACTCCTAAAAAGATGGCAGCGAAGGCAGGGACGTACGTAAGCACCTAAGCGATTGTTTTAAATGCGTCGACGAGTTAGCTGACATGGATTCGAACATCGATTCTAATCTACTCTGCTATTCTGACGTTGTACAGCCTGCCATTGAGTTTTTAAAATTTCAAGATTGCTATTGAAAGTCATGACAAGTAGCCAACGCTTGAGAACCTTCGTGTCAAGATAGTTGAGAATTACGATGCAATTAACTCTGCCTTACCATCAACATCGAACTAAAGCGCTATGATTGTAAAACAAAAGGGCCCGCCCAAGAAGGACAACAGGACCCGATTGAAAAACAACAACTCCAACAGTAAGAGCAAGACAGAAAAGAGATCGTTTCTTATTAAGTGCTCAAAGTGTGGCATCAAAGAGCACATTGCAGATCTAAGGTCAACGATAACAAGTCGAAGGATGTATCAGTTCTGGCAGTCGAAAAACGTTATTCTTGTCAAATCGTTACCAGCTGCATCAAGGACCAGTGATGCCTCGACAGCGGATGCACGAGTCACTCGTGCGACGATAAATCGACGTTTGTGACGATGTAGCGTGGAGAAAGAGAGGCGAGCTGAAACCAGCGAGCGACGCAACGGCGGAGATAAAGGCCAAGAGAACCGTGATACTCTCGAGTCTAGAAGAAAGCTTTGCGATGTCATCTTCAAGGACACTTTGTACTTTCCAAAGGTCCAGATCAACCTGTTGCCCGTTTTAAAATTAGTAATTACGGATATTAGGTCATTTCTATAAAAAAGAGCCTGAGGTTGTTGCTGAGAACAAGCAAACTAGACTGGTAACGAAATGTAAAAACAACCTCTATTTCGTCGACAACACCGCCCCTGATGGATGTAACATTGCCTCTAAGGTCGACAAGGGAGGAGCAACGGCTTAACTCTGGCATTCCCGGATGGGCTACGTCGACTACTGTGACCTTGCGACAGCGGTGAAGAACGATCTAATCCGTAGGATAAACCTGAACGAAATTCACCGACCAGAAGTATAGAACTAATCCATACAGACTTTTGCATCCGATGAATCCATACAAAACACCTCCGACTCGTCCGAATGGATCGACGCGATGACGGACGAAGCAGTCTCACTGATCAAGAATATGGAACGTGGAATCGGATTAAGCGTCCCAGCAACAAGCGAGTGTTAGACGAAGTAGGTCGGTGTTTTGAATCACGTGATAGCAAGTCCTGACGGCACCATCAACAAGTTTGACAAGGCTGTGTGAGAGGAGGCTGAGACGATGCTGAAGGCGCTGAGCATTGGTGACGTCGTACACTTACTGGACAAGGCTTCGTACGAGTTGAGCCAGTCTGGACACACGTGGCATCATTGTCTGGACATTGAGATGAATAACCTAAAGGCCATTCGATCAGAAATCGATCCCTGCATGTTGTCTCAGATCGCCAGAAACAGGACTACCATCATTATTAATGTGGAAAACATTTTAATCTTGTCACGCACCGATGCTCACCGATTATCAAGGTGAATGTGGCTCTGAATTCAAGGTTCGAGGTTAAAGATCTGGGAAGAGGTGTCAGATACTGTCTGGGCTATAATTGGAGAGGAACAACGTCAAGTGAAAATAACCGAGTGTTTGCGTTATTTCGTTGCTACCTGAAAACATTGACATACAGTTCTATGTTTTCAATCGTTTCATGTCGAAGAGTTAGAAGATCTATGGCAGACATTTACATAGGAGACGTTTTCTTTGTATATATCCTATTTATGAGTTAAGCCACCCGATGTTCTGTAAAGTCAATGAAATAACAAAAATATAATCATTTGATATTCTAAACTTCCTACACGGGAAAAAATATATTTTAAAATATATATTCTACATATATTTTTATATTTAAAATATATTCATTCATATATAATATATACGTGACTCATGAATCGTGTATAAAGCGGCGATAAATTGTATGAATTAAATATAAAATTAATATAAATTTTATCGAAAAAATATATTTCACTTTATATAAAAAATATGAATTCTGCATATATTCAAACATATATTTTTGTCCGTGTGGGTTATTGAGCCAAAAGATAGCGATACCTGCAGCAATTTCAAAATTTATTTTATAATATTCATTTCACTCATAGTTTAGTAATCACTGAAATGAAAATTTTCTGATATCATAACTTTTTTTACGTTGTCACAAATAGTAACCAGAATTTAAAAAACTAACGTCACTCGTCGTTGTATTTTGTCTTATATGCTGCAAAAACTAAGCGGTGAGTTACAAGTTTCACACCACATCGTTAAACTACCCGATTCTTTTTCGCTTTTTTTTTCTTGAGCTCAAGGATGCATTCGTTCTGTGTTTCTTCCTCTTGTACAATTTTTTCTTCGATATTTTCACTATTTTATTTAATTTATTTTCCTATTCAATTCACTTTAATAACCAATTCATTGTGATGGGCCATGATTGTAACCCGTAACTAGAATAGAATCACACACATGGTGCCATGACACATGAAATGTTTTTTTTCCATTCCCAATAAGACAAAATTCAAAAGAATTATCACGGCGCGTTCATTAGGAAGCCCGTAACTGGGCACTGTACTTTTCATGATTAATGATATATCTGACTTCAAATAAAACTGTTAAAACATAACGCAACTGTGTTCATTTTTGCCATTTCGCCTGCGTTTGATTCGCTACCTCTAAAAAACATATAATAATTTACAGTCCACTTTGTTTGTTGTGGTTCTTTTTTTTATTAAGATCGACCATTTTTTCTTTAATATTATTAAAATATTATCTAATCGTCAGAATTGAAATTAAAATTCATTAAAGTTGTAGTTCAAAAAATTTATTCTATTCAAATTCTTGATTAATCTATAATAATTCGTAATTCAACTTCTTGAACTTGACTAGGTTAAATTGGAGATCAGTGAGGTGAAAAGCATTTTATCACTGTAGTCGTATATCATCATTTCTCATCGAATAATATTGTAATCATTATTTTTCCGATAAACAAAAAACATTTTTGATCTAAAATGAACAAAAACAAAGAGCGATGATAAGTTAATAATATTACAGATAAAAAAAAAATTTCTAAGACCACTCAAAATTCGTGCAAATGATACGAAATTGTACAGGAAAACAGCAATTAGGCGCGCGCCCGGTTGCATTTCTGATATCACATTGAAAAGTATTTATCATTCGTCAAAAAGAAACCACTGACGCGTGAACGTAGTCGACAGTCCAACCCACAGCCAACTTTCTTCTTCAATGAACTATATAAATACAAATTTGGTTTTGAGGCATCTGTGAATGTGTGAACCCAATCAGCCATCCAAGATTGTCCCTGAGGTACGCAATTTCCAGCGACAGTCTTCCGGCCGTGGTCAGGCTCGGTTTCCCTCACTAGAGAAGAACGAGCTCAAAAGACAATCAAGATGACTGAACTGTCGCCAGGGATCTTAGCCTTAGTCAAGCTTAAGGTATCCTGAGTGCTAACAATTCGTAGAGCCGACTTAATAGACAATCAAGATTTAACTTTACCCTTATTGTTGTATCGCGTTGTAAAACTTTTCAAAGCGATCTATTAGATTGATTTCGACTACGTGATAACCCTTTAGATATAATTTGTTACGTTATTTTTGTTTTAAATAATTTCATTTCCTCAACGTCACTGATCTTGAATACGCAAGTGTCATTTTTTCATGATGAAGAATTCGATTAATAATAATGATCAAATTTTTGGATCATTTTCTAAAAACGCATGTGCTTCTATTTTAAATAATATTTTATGTAATTACGATTTGCTTTAGTTGACACGTGTGGAAAATTGGGATTGTATGGGTGGTCGGCAAGGCAGACCCCGGCTCTAGCCACATCTCTAGCTCTTCTGAGAGGCTTAAACCCAAGGCACTTGCCCTAACACGAAAGAACACTAGTCCGCACCAGTGCACTAGCACATTATTGTAAGCTGAGGACGCGCTGTAGCCCTCGCGTTATCCTTGCGCAGCTCTAGCTGCGTTCCCAAAGCGACTCTAGTCGGAAAAATTAGGCTCTGGCCGTAACGTGCTCTCGCACGCTTTCCTTTAGCTCTCTGTGCCCAGGATCAGGCTCCAGTCGACGGCTGGTATCGGGTTCATTAATTTTCAGTTTAATTAGAATTAACAAAATTTATTATAATTTCAATAGTGTAAAATAGTGTTTTAATTTGTTTTCTTCTGCCCTTGATCCGTAAGTTTTCGATCAAAATTTTACAGTCCACTTTTTCTACCGTTTCTATCCGTCTAAACTTTCATTATTATTGTAAAAATAATGTTCAACACGATATAAGGTTTTTATGCAAAAGTAACTCTGCAACTGAATAATCATTTTGACATCAGATAATATGATTTATATATATTCGATAAATATAATATAATATAAACAAACACCAGTTGTAGTGCATACTCTCATACAATCACGACATTTGTACTTGAAATATGAAGTTAGTCATATAAACTTAATGTGGAAACTCCCTCTATAGTTTGTTTAAGAAGTGAACCATTTATGTTTGTAACATGTTACTTTCCCCGACTACGAGCCTGCTCCTACGTTTCGGAGCAAGCTCGCTTGGTGAGTCGCGCAAGCGCCACGAGAGGCGCTGCTCACTATAAACATGTCCAAATTAAACAACTTCAAATTAAATTTTTAACAATTATAAAACAAATAAAAAACAAAGTAGTCAGATTAAATAGATCATTATTTAATGCAAAAACTTTTGATTTCTCGGAGAATTTTCATGTTCAAAATTCATTTCGAGTTGAGGATTATATGAGCATGACGGGTTGCCCACCGTAGAGGCCACAGCTGTCATTTCGAACTTTCTATAGCCAATTAAAATAAACTGAATTTATTTTTTAATGAAACATATACAATGAATGATTCATGTTTAATTTTTAAAGTAAACAACTAAACGAGAGGATTTTGCTCTCATATAACAAATTAAAAATTTGAAATATCTTATGTGCAAAGTAGAATGCAAGTGAATTTGACGTCACTTGCAATTTTCAAAATTAAATATCTTACAGAATAATCAACGTTTTGCGAAACTAAAAGAAGAATTGAGTTTAGAACAAAGGATAAAATCAGAAAAACAAAAAATTTATTTCTCCAATACAAATCTTGAGAGAATAAAATTTGCAATTATCTCATTGGTCTGAATTGGTGCGCTGAAGGCACGAAAAAAATGAAGTTAGTCTAGTCGGAAGCATGCGAAGGCACTTTTGGTTGAGAGACCAAACCTGGTTGAAAGACCAGTTCTGGTGAAGCCCCAGTGAAGACCGAAAAAACTTGTACGCGAGAGCCCGGCGTAGGCCGTAATAACTCGTAGGCGAGAGCGCAGAGTCAGCCGTAATAACTAGTTGGCGAGAGCCGTGAATATTCAAGTACAAAGGCAAAACAAAATAAAAAATATTTTTTATTGAAAGAGATTTTATTTCTCATCTTTAGTTTAATTATTTAATTCAGTTCATCATTAAAAATTGTTTGATTGTTAATTTTTTAAAATGATAAAGATAATGAGTAAACCTAAAAAACAGAAATTTATCTATAAGCATGAAAGTGAGTTTTTAGATAGACAATCAAAAGTGAAACATGAAGGCAGATTTAAAATACAATTGATCATTTCTAATTGAATTTCAAAATTAGTTTTTCTGCACAAAATAACTTTTTTTTCATTGTTTGCAGCTGGTCGTGGAGCTAACTGATCTAGCTCAACAATGAGAAATACTTTCTCTTTATTTCAGAGTTTTATTTATTAAATTTGAAATATGAAAGAAATTCAGACCAAAATGATTTTTTTTTTTCAAATAAACCCTAAGATACTATTTTTGTTCTTCAAATTAAAAAATTCGAAGAGGATATTCAGGCGCTTAGTGTAGCGACCAAATTGAAAAAAAAATCATCTGAAGAATCGATTTTTTCATGTTGAAAGTGAATTCAACACTTGTATTTTTAAATTTTCTGATCATTTTTACCATTTTATTACATATGAATGATGTGTTTTCGGAGCGTGAGACAACTGATAGAGTCACTGAACAGAAAAATAATAGGAGTGCTAACTTTGCATAGTTATCAAAAAAAAAAAAAAGATTCGGTTAAAGCGACAAAAGTTGAGAGTGACATGAATGCATCTGCTGACAGCCTGCAAATACTTGTAGCTTATACAAAATTGCAACTTCAGCTCAAGAATAAGAGATATCAATAGAAAACTTTGGATCACCAAGATTTGCCTAAAGTGACAAATTATAGAGTTGCGTCGCAAACCACACAACATATTCCACAGTGTATATCAGGGGACCCGCACTCAACTGACAGCTAATTTAAAAAGTATAAAAGGTGTGGTGGCGTTAGCATTGCATGTCAAATTTTGAACACCGTTAAAATTTAAATGATTTCATGATTTATAAAATAATCTGAAATTATAGAGACACGAATAGAAAAGATTGTTTCTTTTATTTTCAAATTATATTTTGTGTTTCATGAGTATTTACAACAGTGATGAGTTGATGAAAAAGTATCACTTTTTCACAACAACAACGCAAACAAAAGTTGATTGATTAATAAGATGAATAAGTACGATTGTTTCAGAAAGCGAACAATGTATTGCGAATGCAATTATAATGATCAAAATTTTATATTTACAGTTTGATTTAATGTTTTGGATGCGTTATCGGTTACATAAAAAAGACTGCATCGTGGAGTTGTAACACAGTCTAAATGTGGCAAAAATACACGTCAATAGAAAACATCAATGACTTCGAGAAAACCAAGCTCCAATTGAAACAACTGCTCGAGTTCAAAGCTAAAGTGATGAAGAAACAAGTGATTTGAAATTTTAACACAGATTCAGAATTATAATTGAAAAACACAAAAGTTGATTAATGATATGTAAGATGTAATTTTAAGCTGTAATTTAAAATTGTAATTTAAGGAGACCGTGAAGTAAAATTACTAAAATCGTTAATCAATAAACAGTAAAATATAAAATTTAATCAAAATCATTCGAAATATGACGACGAACTCCTTCCACGAGAACTAGGCACTTCAATGCCTGGGCCTAAGCAAGAACAAGATTGCCCAAATCCCGCATCCCATATTCGCCAACTCCCGGAGAATTTGATCGGATTCTTTTGGTCCAGGTGCCTTAACGTGGCCGCCTTTAATTGGCCGTTGATTAGATGAGAAGGTATGATTTATTTTTAGGACTGATTGATTTTATTTTTGTTACTTTACAGGAGGTACGGACTAATATTAACAATCAATTGTCATTGTGAACTTAAACTCGAACTTACGTAAACATCTAATCTCCTTAATTAAAATAATCTATTATATCGAACTATTTTTTTATTTTTGGATTATGAAGAAATTGAAAATAACGTTACAATAATGGATGGAAATTGAAAACATCGCTCTGTATGCGACATTTACATAAGAATACACCTCTGCCACCATTTTTGTTCTGCGGAGATATTCGAAAAATTATTTTCATCCGCTCCGAAAGGTAGATTGAGCATCTCTTCCAGCTCTTCTCGTGGCTTTTTTGCTTTGTCATAATTCTCCTCACTTTCAGCTTTTCTTTTCAGCTCATTCGCGCAATTCTAATAGAAAAAAAAGATATGGAGCTATATTAAAATCAAATTTGCGTTAAGGAAACGATAATTTATTAAGGAGGTACACTCGACTTACCGAAAAATGTTATATTTTGCTGTAACTTTACCATTGGGTTTTTTGAACAAAAAAAATCACGTCTGATTTTTTTGAGATTTTTTGTCCTCATAGTTTATGAAAAATTAATTTTTTAAAAACCCATTTTGCATGTGCCCTTATACGTTTGACTCTTACAAAAGAGTCAAACTTTAAGATATTTAGAAATCATCTAAACATCTAAGAATTTTAGATAAATTATTTTCATTTATGGATAATCGTATTTCTTCAAGAAAATCAAACCTATCTACATAGTTGTTTTGCAATTAATGAATAAATATAGCTGTATCTTGGATTTTCTAACCTGTCAGTGACAGCGGCAATAAAACGTGGCAACGTTGTATTCAACGTGCGCGCGTATTATACTTTGGTTGCGTATAACCTATAATCATGAGTACCGGCGCGCTATAGTCGTACTACCAACTGCATAAACTTTACAGCGTTGCCACGATTTCGCGTAATTTTTTATGAATCAATTTAGTATGTATTTTACGACAAAAAATTTTTTTCGCAGTATATTGTTGTCTCTAATAACAATCAAGCGTCATTAAAACAAAAAATATTTAATGATTGTTTGAAAAAGTTGATAAGAAATGGTTCATTGTTTAACATTTCACAGTTGTCACCCTGCGACTAAATACATAGTAGAGATAGGAACGTTTCCCTTGCCCTTAACCACTCGAGTGTACCTCTTTAAATCGAATACATTTTTGAATAAGTCGATGAAAAATATACCTCTGTCAGAGAATGTGTTACAGTCAACGACTCTGTTGACTCAGACGACTGGGACGATGTTGAAGGTTCAGAGGTCGTCGACAAGAAAGAGATCGCCGAATCTGAAGCCGCAACCACGTTAAACGCATCAGGCCTATTCTCGTTGATTGAGTTTAAATTCTCAATTGCGTTGAGCATATTCAAATAAATTGTGTCAGTATAAGACACACTCTCTCTATCAGAGAGTTCGTTTTCAGCCTCCAGAATATCATTTTCATTCTCAAACTCGTCAAACATTCTCATATCAATCGTGTCAGCAGAGGCCACACTTTCACGATCTGAGAGATCTTCTATGTTGTTACCCTCCCAATCATATGATTGACTGCAGATACTTTCTGGTATTGGGGCTCGGCACATGGCTGAACCTGAATCTAATTTTCAGATAAATATCAATTCGCAATAAATAAGTATGAAATATTCATAAAATTTCAATAGTATTTTCTGAACAGATATAATACAAATTATTTGCATGTTTTTCTTTTTCACAATGAATGAAAAAAACAAATCGATAATACTTCCCAAACACTGACTTGATCGAAAATTGAATTAAAGAAAACAAAAAAACTTCTTTATGTCACTTCTCGAAAGCTTTGTTTCTTTCAATTGTTTTTGCAAACTGTCATAAATCGTTTATTGTTGAACATTTGTCATCAAATGTCAGTTGAAAAAATTTGTCTGGAAAAAGTTTTAAATAAAAAATTCACTGATTTTAATAAGAAATGGGTATAAAGTGTTGTGTAACAGGTTGTAGATCTCCACATATGGTGCCAAACCATGTTTTTCCAAAAGTCGAATGAAAATTTCGAGAATGGATCATCGCTTTACGAAATACAGACCTCGAACGTAAGTTCATAATCATTTATTATAACAAAACCTTTTGTCCATGAGAAACAAGAAAGGATTTAATATTCAGAAGATGCTCGAGAAAAGTATCAAATCTGAATTTTCAGATGTTATACATCAAACCCACTACGAAGATTTCCAGAAAGCAGAATACGTTTTCGCTGAAGAACCGAAAGCAGTCATTATTGCAATAAACCATGTTAAATTCGACTAACACGGATCATTCAAAATCCGAACTTTGATTAAAATAAGAACGAACTTAGAGATAAAATTATCAAATGAAAAATCAAAATATTACATTTTTGGAGGCGCTTTTTTTTATTAATTTGTTCATGAATTTTTTTTTTCTAAGTGAAATTTGCCAATCAATCATTTTCATTCATTTTATAATCGTTCACGCTTTCTTTACTTTTTCAGTTATAAGCCATTCAAATTTTACGATAAGTAAACGGTGTTCAAAATTTGACATGCGACGCTAGCGCCACCACATTTTTTATACTTCTTAAAATTAGCTGTTAGTCGATTGCGGGACCCCTGGTGTGTACTACCTTTTTGTTATTCGTTGTATATTCATTTAAATTATTTGAAAACGTTTGTTTCTAAGATACCCCACACAGACAAAAATATATTTTAAAATATATTTTACATATATTTTTATATTTGAAATATATTTTAAAATATATTTTACATATATCATATACGTGATTTATAAAGCGTTTATAAAGCGGCAATAGTTGTATAGATTAAATATAAAATAAATATGAATTTTATAGAAAAAATATTTTTTACTTTATATGAATAATATAAATTCCGCATATATTTGAACATATATTTTTGTCCGTGTGGGACGTGAAAATATCAAGGATGCTTCCATGTCAAATTTGAGAGATTTTCTAGAAAATATTTGCAGATATTCACTCAAAATAAGACAAGTTTGTTACATTGATTAAGCGCACTGCCAACGATATTGATGCATTGATTGAGAGTTTACCTGCAGATGATGCTTCGCTGGATTGCCAGGTGCAGAGCCTAAGTCGTCTGGATCTAGAAAAGCAGGTATTATTTTTTAGTGAAATTATATCCATTTCATAATATTTAAAAGGTATTTTCATAATATTTTTAGGAATTTTATAAGGGATAATTATATTCCTCCGACGCTATTTGGTTGGACGCGATAATCAACGCGCTGCACAAGGCCAAAATTGATTCCTCGTCTTTTGTAAGAAAATTGGCAACCATTGGCTTGACGGAAATCGTCAAACTTAAACAAAGCCAAGTAATAATTCCCAACCAAACCAACAGAGTTTTAATGTAAATAATCCATTTTTCATAAAAGCAAAATGTAAATTGTTTTTTCATTTTCAGATTGACGAGTACTTTAAGAATTGTCTCACAGCATTGCTAGACGGTTGAGAAGAAACCGCAGACGCTGAAGGAAGAGAAAGAATTTTAAATTCTCTTTCTGGTTTCCCTGTACTTCTATCTGTAAAAATAGACAAACCTATAAGCCCACATATCGTGCTTGCTATCAAACCGTTCCTATAGAAAGAAGAATGGGAAATGCGACTCGCGGCAGTGAGTGCGCTTCGTTTGGTATTTGAAAATTATCATAATTTTCCAATCTTTCCAAACGACGACATTTCAGATAAATTTATTATTTGTCTGTCAATCAAATTAGAAGAGCTCATTAGTGCCATCTCAGAGGTACAATTATATTTGCTCATTCTTTCTATCTCTCAAATCAATGAAACAATCATTGACAAAATTGAATATGATAAATTTTAAAGTTAATATTTTTAATTTAATAACATTATTTGTTTAAGGCTGTGCATAATCTCGTGTATGATTCAGTACTACTTGAAATGTTGCAAACTATGACAGATATGGTGCCTAAATTTCTGCGACCAGAAGCAAAACTCGGTTTGGAAAATTATTTTATAGAATTATTTTAGTGTCTGGATGAGGAAATTCCACAAAGAGCAGAAAAGTTGAGGTACATTATTATTCTAATCATATTTGATTATATTGAAAATTCGAATAATTGTTTTCTTAATTCTTTTTTATTTGTTTTTTATTTAATTAAATATTTAATTAAAACGATAAATATCTTAATCGTATTTCGTTTTAGAAATTCCGTTGTTATAAGTTATTCAAGATCTGATGTAGCAGCAGTGAGAGCAACGTCGGCGTTGATTTTAAGTATGTTTAGCCTCGATCCGAAGAAATCCAAAGATTGCTACAGTTTTTGCGCGATCAAGATGGCTTTGTCAAAATTCAAGCTGTTCACGCGCTCGCAAAATTAATAAGTCGAACTTATTAAGAGCTTACATTCTTACGAACATGATTTTAATAAACTTCATTGTTGACCATTCTAGATCCCATGTATGTATATAGTTTATGAGATCAAATTACTTATCGTCAATACAATAAATAAAATAACAATCAAATTGATGATGACAACTGTTTTTTACAAGCAAAAATTACGAGATTGATGTTGTAATGTAGATATCACTTATAGCAGTTTTATTAAAAAATTGAAACTATGTTTTTATTGAGCAACGTGTTTCAACAAAGAGGGGAAATGTGATCGAAAAAAAAATTATATCCTTATAAATCAGATAAGCAGTTGGTTTTGACATGTACTTTTAATAAAATATTTAATATTATTGAAAAGAATGTAGAAATAATGAATATCCATTCAAATTTCAATTTGCTCTTCCAACTTCTGTCATTATCCTATCATATCATTAATTAAAATTATCAAACCATTTAACTATTCTTCTTTTTAATTAGAAAATATTTAAACATTTAATCAGAAAATTCCATCGTATTTGTTGATTGTAAAAAAACTTGTTATTGTTGTTACGTTTTGTGTAACAAACTTTCTAAAAGGTAGAAGGAGAAAGACGTTATTTGACTCGCGCGTCACTACGGGGCGCTGCCGTTGGAAGCAAACGCAAATGTTTTCCGGTCTACGATATCCTGATAGTTCGTTTGACGACCAGCAGTAGAAGTTACACTGTGGCCAAATAGCACGCGACGCGGTTCTTTTTCGATTAGAGTTTTGGATTTTAATTCAAATTGTCTATTTATCCACCGTTTTATTTTTTTCTGAAAACAAAATTTGTTCACATTTTGCGGGATTCATTGTTTTTCGGGACATTTTGTTTTTGCGAAAAGTTTCAGTTTGCTTTTGTCCAAGAGGTTGTTTACAACGGGTCAAGAACATTCGTTCGTTATTGTTGGTGAGAAAAAACTGGAGTTGAGGCTCAAGATGCGATTGGCTCGAGTCCGTGCATTATTGTGCTCTCAAGTGCACCGCCTCGTATATGACAAGAAAAAAAACTTTATATGCATGCGACATGTACTCTTTAGCCGCTAAGGTCAAGATTTACCTTTTTTTTTCCAGAATCAAAATGAACTTATATTTTTTGCAGTGACTTTTATTTCCAATCTTATTTTCATTCTAACGAGATAAAAAGCGTATATAAACACACGATTTTTGTTGTCTTTTTATATTATTTTCATTTTTAGCTCGGGTTATGCGAGTGCTTTGCTCGAACAATTGAACCACCTGGAGTTATAAAGATAAAAAATTTAAAGGAAAGGAAAAAAATGAATGAAATTTGAAGAAAAATAAAATAAGTCAAACAGTCGAATTATTTAGATTATATGTAATTGGCTTGCGTTGCAAACTCTCATTGATTTATAATAAAAAAAGGAATTTCAAAATACATTGATTTTGTCTGCTCTAAAATATAGTTAAGTCAAAATCAAAAGTTCAATATAATAAAGTCATAAAAAGAACACGGTTAGCTGCCCAAAAAATTTACTTCAGAAATCACAATAAAATAATAGTTGACATTTCCTTCCGGCGAGAGATCGCATAATGACCGTTTTTTGTGTCATCAGAAATCTACATTGCAGTGCTCTAAAAATGATTCGTCAAATCTCAAGGTCACCAGTGTGAACATAG
>JAAMPD010001738.1:0-20813 GCA_025266255.1 Trissolcus basalis | reverse complement strand
AATAGAAAGAAAATCAACGATGTGAAAATGAGAACAATTAGTAGCAGAGAGACTCATCTAATTTGTTGCTATGAAACGTTGGAAAGAAGTTTTTCTTTAAAATGACAACAACACATTTATTCGGTCCATTCAAGAGCACTTGAATAATTAATAATCTCCTCACGTATTAATCAATGCAATGAATTGGTTTAGAACTTGAATCAATCTTTTTATTCTCCATAATTTTCCCAAAGAAAATCAGGCCTAAAGAAAACGACTCATTTATATATGTACCATGATTTTTCACATAATCTCAAACATTTTAACACTGGCTTCGCTCAATTATTTCTTGAAGATTTAGTGTATTCATTGAAAATTCACGACACATCAAATCAATAATTCACCATGGAACACTTGGGCCCTCGACTTAACATACTAATGAACGAGTTGCGATGTGCATGGAGAGTACTGTATATTTTATATCAAGAGTGCATCAAAATATGGGAGTGCTTAGAAAAGCTCGAGGATTTCTTGTACGAGCAGCAGATCGCTATCCGGCAGCTAAACGAATATTGTTCAAGAGGAGGTGGAGAAGATGGGTTGATGGCCGTAGAAGATGGAATGGATCCTCAGCAAAGTTCGATGGGTGAACTAGATGCTATTGCAAAAAGTTTAGGGGCCGCTATTGGAATCGAAGAAACAAGCGTGTTACGAGAAAAACTCGCCCAACAAGAGCTAGAAAAGATGCAAGGTCTTGTACAAGAAGGCGCATCCATCACAGCCGCAGTCTCAGATATGCAACAAAACATGAGGTATTTAGAGGCGCTAGGAACACTTGGAGAAGAAGGTAACATCCCAGATGAAGCCTTTTACAGAAGTTTAAATAATTCTTATCGCGAAGATCTTATTTGTGGAGATACATCTAGACCTACTTCTCAGTTGGGAATGATATGGGAAGAAGCTGAAGAAACTGAAGAAACTAATGGCAAAAAAGAATCTGAGAGTACGTTCGAAACGACAACAACGAAAGAAAATGAACTTGAAGAATCTCCAACTAGTTTGCAAAGTAAGGAAGAAATAACACAAGCAACGTTATTGAAAAAAGACGAAGCGGATGAAGATGAAGGAGAAGTATTCAGTGCTGCAGACTATAAAAGTTATCGAGGTAATACGCCCTGTGTCAGCGAACAGGATTTAGCACAACTTTCAAGACTGAGTTCAATGGATGCATCGACATTCGATAAATTACATGAGCTGGATAAACTTACAAATCAGCTACAAAAAGATTCACAAAATTTGTCAGAGCTTCGATCGATACTTATGGATTCGCCAAAACGGCAGTTTTCATCAGAAGCAGAAGCTAAATTGGCTGAAGAAGCTAGTAGTATAGATGAACAACTTAGAAAAATATATGCTGAAACAGATGTAGATAACTGGACCTACTCAAAAAGTCCAGGATCGACAGGAAGATCTATATCCAGAGTGAGTACGGACAGCGGTTTAACGACTGACGGTGACTTCACAACTAGATCGATATCACCTAGACTGACTTCCGCGTCCAGAAGCAACTTGGATTCTATTTCCTCAACGTACACTCCGCCCAGACTAAGTTACACTTCGGCCAATCTGGAAAAAAGTCCAGATCCTGTCATTCAATTACCTATTGATGTAGGTAGTTTTGCTAAAGGTTACGCAGAAAACAAAGAGTTGACAGATTTATTGGTTGAAAGTTTCATTGCAGTAACATGTGCTTCTCCAACCATTTATAATACGACAACGGAAAAAGTTGCTTCTCCAACATTGTCAGCAGGAAGTGTACACAGCATTCACAGTGTTCACAGCGTCCAAAGTATTCGAACACGGCAGGATGGTTATTTTGGTAGTGCCGCGAAATTAAATTTAGACTTCAATGAAAGCCATACTCCACCAAGCCCATCGCCAAATTCACCACCTCCACCAGCTCCGCCAGATTCATCAGACACATTTTTAATGTCTGCCATTGAAGATCGGGAGTCGGAAATCAAAGAAGCTCAAAATGCAATTCTAAGAAATGCTGATATTGTTTTAGAACAGGGCAGATTAAGTCCACGCACTCCACATTCGCCAAAATCTCCAAGAATATCACCGAAACACTTAATAAAACCGACTAGCGCTATCATTGGTACTACAAAATCTGATTCGGGATTATCATCCATGAGTGGCTGGAGTAGCTTAGATAAATCACCAAGCTCACCGAAGAGTTCTATAACAAAAATGTTAAATTCATATTCGCTTGATCATGCAAAGAGTTTAATTCCAACAACTCAAGCTGTAAGAACTTCCAGTCCAATACCACCTCTTCCTGAAACATCTGAATCTTTGATTATTCAAGAACCTTTGTATGACACTCCAGAAGCGAATGCAGCAGCAACTTCCCCTTCTTATACTCCAGCATTGAATCATCTATCAGCACTTACGCCAATGAAATCTCCAGTGGTGCAAGATGAATTAAGTTCCGTGCTTACACCATCACCAGATGTGACATCCAGCCAAAGCCCTAAAAAGCAACGTCTTCGCCAACAAATCCTCACAACAGATGCAACGTCTTCAACTTGGGGATTAGATTATGGTTTCCGACAAGAACAACCAGCTATCTATTCAGTTGCTGGAAGCAATCGACCGCAAATGACCAATGTGTATACTAGTAGTTCTGGACCAGCTGGATGGAGAACTACAATAACCGACTCTTGTTATCCCGAAACAATAGAACAAGTAGCCAGTTATAGCGACAGTTACGGTTTGCTACAATACTCTGACACCAGTTTAAGTGGAACAACAAAAAAGCCAATAAGAACTACTCCATTTGGTGATGCTAAAACTGCTCAAGAAAATTACAAGTCTAACATGTACCGGCGATTTCCAACTGCTAATATTACAGATGTGATGTCATACTATCCAACAAGTGCAAATTTACCCCGCACAGAAACAAATGAAAGCTCTTGGTTGAATTCCATGGAAAATCAACTACCACATGACTCCACATCGTCAAGTATAAGGTCGATAACTTCTGATGGTACTTACTCTCAAAGTCCATATACAGAAAGACGATATCCGCAACCTCCTGCATATCAAGCACATCAGTACCATACTTACGCAAATCAACATTACATGACAATGTATCAACAATATCAAGCATACAATCAGCGAGCAGCGAGCACTGAAAGTGCTCAAGTGCCTGATGGTTATCAACGACAGTGGCAACGAGATCAATATTCTCAAGGACAGGAAGGTATTAGAATGACAGGAGAACAAGCTCAGCAGGGAGAATATTACGATGCTTCAAGTGTAATAGTTTCACAATCAGGTTACATTAGTATAGCCGCTGACTTGAAAGATCATGAAGCAGAAGCAGCAAAGATGAACAAGAAAATCAGAAGAGGATCATCTCTTAAGAATGCTATGAGTTCAATGAGCAGTTGGCTGCCTGACTTACATCTAAGTAAACGACATAGAAGTCAGTCGTTACCTGGTTCTGTAAGAGATGATGATCTCGAACATGACATGGTTATGCAACAAAAAATGGAGATGAGAGGACGAAGTCGATCTCAAGCTGCAAGAAAAAAGAAGAAGCATACTTTAGTATCTACTGTATCAGGTATTTTACAAAAAGCAAAACGACGAAATCATCATTCTACATCTTCATTATCAGATCCAGAACAATCTGAAGCTGAATGGAGCAGTGGAAGACAAAGTGGCATGTCGGAAGATGAAGAAAGTGTCATGTCAGATGCCAATCAAGATTCAACATTTTTTGCAACTATCAAAACAATGTCAAGAAGAAAACACTCTCAACCTCAGGTTCCGACTCAACAACAACAAATACAACAGACATTGGAGCAACAGCAGTTGTTACAACAGCAACAAGCTTTACAGCAGCAAATACAACAGCAGACAAAAGAACTAAATCAACAACAAGCCACACTTTTCACTCAAATGCAGCAGCACCAATTGCAACAGCACCAATTACAACAGCATCAAATGCAACAGCACCAAATGCAACAACATCAAATACAACAGCAACAAATGCAGCAGCAACTACAACAACAACAGCAACAACAACTAACCCCTCAAGAGTGGCCAAAAGTAACAGAACAACGAAAACCAGAACTTAGTGATCAAGATCTAACAGATCAAGGTGATAAAAATGAAGATGAAGGTAAAAGTACAGGATCTGGATCAGGAGGATCTTCTATTTTTCCTACTGTTGGTGAAATTAAAAAATCTACTGGAAGTTCTGATGAAGCTCCTAACGAGAAAACTCCCAAACTTCCTCCTGTTACTCTGAAAGCCGGAGCAAGCATGGAATTCGCTGTTTCTAGAGCATTAGGTAAATATCGACAACGACAGTCTTCCAGTGTTTCTGATGAACAAGGTCCCTATGATGAAACGGGTGAGAAAAAATCAGATGAAGGAAATGTATTCACTTTTGAAGCTAATTTTGAATATCAAGAAGATGCTTCAGAAAAAAGTGATAAAAGTGAGAAATCTTCGAAACCACCAGAACTTGTTACAAGCATATCAGAAGAAGCACCTCCGTCTGAAGGCAGTCCTTCAACATCAAGTATTCGAGGTCATATGCCTCCTAGTGGTAGTAGATTTTTGCCAAGGCATCAACAGTCGCTTGAAATACCTTGGGGAGGTTCACGTAGTGGCGAAGGTGATGAAGACAACAGAAGCACGCATTCTTACCGTAGTACTTCGAGAGTGTCTTCGAGACGTCAGAGCACCGAGGATTCAATTGATTCAGAAGATGAATGGTACTGCTACGAGCTTCGCAAATTAGAAGAATTAGAAAGACAGTCTCAACTAGAAATAGATATGGGTGAAACGTTACATGAAGAACCTGAAGAAGCTGAAAGTTGTCAGCCAGATGAAGATGTGAAGGAGAGAATGTCATTCGTTTTGCGGGAGCTACGTCTAAAAGCTAAACCCAGGGAAGATGAAGAAAAGAAAGACGTAAATAAGGATGACACACGAGTAGCTCGAATGAATGGTACCGTTTCGAAGTCTGAACGAGACAGATATCGCGATGAGAAACCGATACCAAAAAGAAAAACTGATGAAAGCATTGAAACTGTATTTGCAAGAGTTACTGATTATCACACTTGGGCTCATGAAGAAGAAGCTAAAAAGGAAGAAAAGAAAGCACCTCCAATGGAAGAAGGATCGTCTGGTGAAACTTCTGGACCAGACAGTCCTGTGCATTCTATGGATGAAGACGAGGAAGAAATGCGTGCAGAATTAGAAGAACAATCTCGTAAAAGCTCAAGTGCGTCTGCAATGCGCCAAAACGATAGAATGTACAAAGATATGGACTCCATCACACATGGACGTAAGTGAAACTAATAATAATATTTTTTAACCAATAATTTTTGATAAATTCATTATAAGTTGAATTTTTAAACAAATTTATTTTGGGCTCGCTAAATGTAAAATGTGTCCAAACTAATATTTTACACTCACAAATATTTTATAGGACAAGCTGAAGCTGATGCTGAAGGCGCGAGAAGTCACCCAAAAATTGAAATAGATGCAACCTCTTGCACAAGTGCTGATATGGTAATGAAAGATGGTCAAATAAGCCCAACGCCTCCTGGTTCCAAATGGAAGCTCCTCAAAGCACTAAAAGACCGTAAAGCTGAAGAAAAATTGAA
This sequence comes from Trissolcus basalis, assembly GCA_025266255.1. Taxonomy (NCBI): domain Eukaryota; kingdom Metazoa; phylum Arthropoda; class Insecta; order Hymenoptera; family Scelionidae; genus Trissolcus; species Trissolcus basalis. The sequence continues at coordinate 15,141 of JAAMPD010001738.1, read as the reverse complement.
AGAAGAGGATGCTTCTAAAGAGGCTACTGCCATTACTCAGGGACCTACGCCAGTGAGTATCCTGATTAAATGAGGTCAAAGAAACGTTTGGAAAACGCCTTCAAGATTCGGGTTTCGCGCAAATAATTATAAAAGATTGTAAGAATACTACCAATTACTGGTTGATATGTCTAAATAAGATAAGTCAATTTACTGATGATATTGTTCTATTTGTGATTTTGATATTCTTGTATTATTAAATTTTGTATACTTTTTATGTGCGTATATATTTGTATAGATGAATTTACAACATCTGGTTACACTCTATGAGATAGTCAATTTAGAAATAATAAAACGAGCGAACGTAAAATCAGGAAAATCGTTGTGTATTAACAATACTGATTGTTCACATGCGGACGTTATTCTCGCATCGACTGCAGATTGCGAAGGTAATAGTCAATTTATGTAAAAACTATAGTTGCTTTGCGAAGCAATACTTCGAAGAGCCTAACGCTATTAGATACCGACTCAAAGGTGCCGATTTTACGTACTTGAAAATTGTAGGTTAGTCTGATGTAACGACGATCAATTATTATTGAGAAAACGCTCACGATAGGTATATTAGAATAAATTTAGATGGTGCTTGCAATTAATACGCTTCGACGTAGTAAGTGTGTATATCTTTGTATTTAATACCGAAGATATTCACGTAAATCATTAAACACATCAAGTTCTGACATACCATCACGTACATATCACGCTCCACATCTAAGTCACCTCATTCGAAACTACAAATTCCAACACATAATCCAAATATTGATCTCATAATCTCATCTAATTGTTAAATATATATTCTATCGAAATAATACGTACTCATTGAAACGAATTCAAATTCTATAGACCTCAATTGAACGGTTTTAAACATTGTCAGTACACAACGTCAAAATTAGGTAACGGAGTTGATATTCATTTTGCTCAATTTGTAAATATAAAATTATACAGATCTATTTAATTTAAATTTGTTTTTGACTTTATCTTAAAACGTACAAATTGACATAAACAGTACAACATACAATCCTTCCTAATGAACCCGGAACTCTTGAAAGACAAATGAGCGTTTCCAAACGGTCTAACTTGTATGATTCGAAGTACAAGCTCTAATACTGTCAATTTAAATGAGGAAAAATCCTAGCAATAGTTTCAAATATAAACGAATGGTAGGCCTTTCTTAAATGTCTCCAAATACACCGTATGTGCACGGTCGAAAATACTGTCAGAAACAAATACTTGACTAATTACAATTCAAATATGCTACAAGCAGGAGAAATTATAATGATGAAAAATATAAACAGATGCAATTTATTTGACATCATTGATTGCAAAGGTAAATGACGATAAAAGAGAACATTTTCGTTCTAAACGTGTATATTGCCTCCCTCTGAACATATTAATCAAATTTGATTGCACGATTACAAGGTTGTGACCAAATCATTCAATTATGAAAGAAAACAAAAAACAAAAAAATAATTAACTGCAGCAGACGAGAACAGAAGTGAAAAATGATTTCTGATTGCTGCCACATGTAGTACAATATTCAAATTACAAAAAAAAGAACGAATAAAATTAAATGAATGAATGACTATTGCAAAATACAGTTATTGTGGTTATAACATTCAAAATTAAAGCTTACAATAACTTCACATTACAACTTTCCATTATAAGCGTATATGATTATTAAATATATTTACAAATATAACATTTTATATAAAACATATATAAGAGCTATGTGCGCAAATATGCCGCAAAATGTTTGTGCGAACAATGCTTCGAACACAGTAAGCGCTGCAGGAGCTCGAGTCACAAATAGCAATTGAACATTGATGATTTCTTAGAATTGTGCATCTGTAATTCGAACTCACGTTGATGCCCCTATAAATATTGATAAAGTATAATGTCATTATTAGACAAGATGACATTCCAATATACAAGATATATATAAGAATCGAAAAAAAAACATATATATGCTTCCGCATCTAAAGACTTGCAAGCGTAGTATTCTAATTAAGCTAGGAAATTAGAATCGTGACTCAGTGTTAGTTTTAAGTAGAGGTAACGTACCTGTTGGCGAGGAGGATAATTCGAATGCTCCAGTGGCAGATAATGAGTTCACGTCGAATCAATAGACTGAGCATTCGGAAGTGCTCTGATTGCAGAGCATAACGCTACAGTGGAGAACTATAACTCAAAATGGCTGAATTAGACATGGAGTATGTTTTAGATGAAATAATGTGCGATACATCTTTAACACCAATCTCAACTAAATGCCTAAATTGGCACCGAATTAGAGTCCAAACACTGCCAGTCTGACATGACGATATATTCGTAACATAAACGTAGTATCTGAGTATTTTGTAACGTAAAGATTGTTCTTTTTCCTTCCGCTTTTAATATACTGAAAATTTTTAAGTTCACAAAAATTTCACAATTGAAAGAATTTCAAGAACAAAATTGTGTCTGACGGCACATAAATTCACGGCAATAGATTGTTTGCAACAGTTGTTTACAATATATCAATACACTGTTTCGTGCTTGAATTATTTTCTATCATAGTTTCAATTTGGTACAAATTTCATCAAAATGTGGTTAATCAAGATGAATTACAAACAAAATTTCTATTTATTATAATAATATATTACAAAATAATTTCATAAAATTCTCAAACAAATCCGGTTTTTGAAATGCAATTTAAGCAAACAACTTTTGAATAAATACTGATAGATATTTAAACTGAAAAAATAACATTCTCTTGTCTTACAAATGTTGAACTTGGTACTGATAAGGACTGACAGGTTCTCGGTATAAGAGTATGAGACATCGAAAGCAGACTAACGCTTAACTTTTAAACTTTTATATGAAAAGTCAAATCAAGCGTTGCCTCGTGATTTCGCATTAATCCAACCCTTCGAGTACAATAATTCATTATTCACGAGGCAAACTAAGTCATTGATTGAACAACTGTTCAGAATCAAGATAATTCCGTTGAAAAAAAAACCGACCAATTTGACTATTTCGTACTTTTATATCAATCAGTGTAACGATCTTTGTATCGTACTTCAAGTAGTTATTAAGACTACCCTCTTTGTGCAAAATTTTAAAACTTTTTACAAAAAAATACAGCACTTTTTCTTGTGCGCCTTAACTTTGAAAAATAAAGTCAGAATTATAGATGAAAATCGTTTTAATTTCAGATAACTCCTTTAATGAAAAAACACTCAAACTACACTTTTCACTATCAACATTCTATTTAGAGTTTGTTACGAATTTTCTCACAGCCACAATAATTCATTGAAAATGACTAAATGGAACTTTGTCGCTCGGAAAGACGTGCAGTTGACGCAAATGTGAATTTATAAGGCCATGATCTATTCCAACTTCCGTGCCTTGGACACCTTTTTTGAACCAAGCACTGTTTCATAACTCGTTCCATTTTACCAACACCAATAACAATGAATCAAAAAATTGATTGCAAACAGCGCTCATAAAATGAGTAACGTTCAAGCTAAATATTCAAATAAAATTATCGTTTACTTATTCTTATGAGAAAATTGAGATCGTGCTCTAATTTTAAGGAGCAATGGCATATAAATTGCAAAATAAACTCAATTAACTACCGTTGTAAAATCGCAATCACATACATAGGTGAATTAGGTCACATCAGCCACAAATGTCATACAGGTACGCATCCTCACACCTTCACAAAACTTCATAACAACCATGTACCAAAACTATCGTGCAAGTAGATGTCGTGTATGCGAGTTCACGCCCGCTTGAGTTACCTTAATCTTTCGAAAATAATAATCTTCACTCGTGACGCGACGGATTATCTGCCAGGCAAAATTATCGTTGTTTACGTGTGATAAAATCGGAATATCTATCATTCCGACTCGGAGCAAAAACATTATGACACAACTCAGTTTTTTACATTTTTCATTTTACATTATTATTGTTTTTTAACGTACTACTTCCTTCGATACAACGATGATTAAAATTTCTTAAGAATTTTACAAAAAAGTTTATATGCTGTCGCGTCAATAAAACAAATCTATTTTTGTTGAGCCTTAAAATGTTTTTTCATCAAACTAGATTTCCTTGTAAAAAAAGATTGTCGAATTTCAACCAGTTAGACATATTGCGAATTTTCGGTTCATTCGGTTAATCTTGCGCTTATTTACGCGCAGGATATCCCGAGCGAGTGGGCGAGTTCTGGTGTATTAAGTGATATCATAGGCAGTCGCACTGATATTCAACGTTCATGGCTGAACCTTGGTCAAAGCTGTAATATACTCTCGAGATAATACTTAGTTATGAAACGTGCAGCATATATTTATTGTATATACAGGATTCAGGTCATTTTTTGAACACGAAAATCAGATGAAGGTAATTTGAAATTTAATTTTGATTCAGATTCAAAGTGAAATTTTGAAACTATAAAGTTATATAAAATGNTAAAAAAAGTTATTCATAATTAATGACGTTTAAAATACGTAGAAAATGATTCGATAGGATTTTGGGACAAATTAGTACTTCACATCATTTGAATACTTGATCAGCCGTACCAAGTCTCATTGATATAATTTAGAACAATGCAAACATTTGTACTTGAAACATTAATCCAGCTTTTGATTTCGCTCTTAATAATAGATTGACATGAGCGTTAAACATCGAGTGCGAATGGCCATTGATCTTTCTTCCATATCATAATTATCACAGTGTTTCATTAAATGTCATATCATCAGCGAAGCCTTCAGCGATTATTGTAGAACATACCAATAGTGTAATGTTATGGAAGGCTTTTCATATATAGAAGTGAGTGTCAACGAAGTGCAATATAACCTGTTACGCGATAACGTAATGTTAAGGCCTAAATAAATAAACGACAATTAATATATCGAAATACGATTAAGAGTAGCGTTTCGTTGTTAATTACTGCTTACATACGAAATATATTCGCCAAGCGAAATATAAATTATCTTGTTTTGTTCTCCCGGACATTGAGAAAGTATCAAATCAAAAGCACACGAACATTTCAAACTCAGTGCAAAGCACTGATCCCAACATCCCGTCGCGATAAACATTTTACATTAATTAAATGATTTCCTGACTTGATATTTGATTAATTTTCATTGTAAATAAAACTTGATATATATTTTTTTTATTTGAATGCTCTTTCAAGTTTTTAATCAACACAATCAAAGTCATTACAATAAAAGAAACATGAGAATGAAGTTGATTAAAATTGATACAAAAATTAAAATAAAAGTCGTCAGTGTTTACAAATGTATTTTTAATTAAAGGATTTTCATTCGAATGTAGAGCACAATTTCATAATTTATTCGTTGGTTTTAATAAAGTGGTAAAAATGGGTCGGTGCGCATTCGGAACTCATAACTTTGAATTGAAATTTGCACCGTGCAATAAACGTTGCAGAAAAAAAGACTACTGTATTTCATCGGTGTTTATGTCCGTCTAATGGCTTGATGAAAAATACTTTCTCGATGACGTTCACACACTCTTTTTCATTGCGACCGAAACAAGGGCGTACGGGGCGCCCTCCTGACGCAATCCAAAATTGAAGGATTTAAGGGCTGAAACAAAGATACCTGCGACCTGGGTAAAAATTCATCCATGGCGTCCATGGATGCTGCATTTATTTCACACAAATGAAAAGGCTGCCAATATAAATGCACACGTCAACATGAATAAGTTAAGAGTACCAATTCTAGCTAATAATTGAGTTGGGTACGTCCACTACGTACGGCTTCCATATACAGCGTATAATTGGACCCATGCATGACATTTTACTTGGGGGATTTAAACTTGAATACTTATTACACTTGTTACGCTGTCGACATATTTATAAATCATCAAGACATACCATGACAAGTAAACGAATGTCATATACATACACGTGATATACAAAAGTATAAAAAATGGAATAATATATGTACGATTATTATATACGCTGTTATTTAATGTGTCTACTTCCGATTTCGCGCGATCCTTGCGAACGAACTGAATATACAACAACGCACAATTATAACCAACTGCAAACAAACAATCCTCCGTTCAATTTTTGTATACGATTTTTTAACGATTTTGATATATTCTTACATACTTTTGATATACGTTTTTTAATGCAAAAAGGAAGCTTTCATAAAAGTACTTGGAAAATTTTCTTTAAATTGGAGTGTACAGAGTTTCATCACATGAGAAGATTCCATCCTACCGGAAGATTATGTTGCATATATACACAGTATCTTCTTCTGCCAGTGGATTCTTTTAAGAGTTAACAAGCAGCATTACGTCAATCGGATCGAATTGTTTGATGGAGCTACGTTTCCAAGATAAGCTTTGAATGATGAGAAATGGAGTCCGAATTGTTGTTTCAACGTCAGATCAACGCAACGGATGCGCTACAACGGTTCGTCACTTCATAGCTTAATTCATTTGCGTGTAGATTAAGAATAAGATTAAAGATTGTAATAATCTGATGTAACCAACCGAGATGTACTATTTAAGACTGATTATTTATGTTTCAAGGCAAAGCATTGTACGCGCGTCAAGCAACGAATTCCGAATTTCGTGAACTTTTTTTAACATGCTAAAAGAGTGATGAATATATCACATAAATGTTTATTTTGAGAAACCAGATCGAAACTATGTTCTAGAACAAAAAATACCTGTGACTTGTTTATGCAGCTCGATATGGAAACATATATGTCCATTCAAACATAAATCAAATGCATATATGTCATACATATTTTTTTGTTTAGGAAAAGACAAATAAATTGATGAAAATTCGGAAAATTCGTGGTGCAACGTGCGGTTGAGATGTAATGTACGTCTTGTCTACGTCATCGTTCGCAAAATTGGAAACGCGTGTTAACCGTTTTGTTCGGGACTGTTACTTGCTTGTTTTTTAATAAAAATTGTTTTTGTTTGTTAGAACGGTAGTGGACCCGGAGGCGAATCCGGCGGACGAGCAAATGGGTAAGTGCAACTTAATGTATCACAGAATTTAGCATGCAGAACTATCTTGTTCCGGTACTTAGTTAACACGTAACGCAACCCAAAGTACAATGGTAAACGGAATGCTCAGTCGAACCCACGGGTCTCTTTAATTTTTGCCCGCGTTAATAACTCGACGATAATTATATTTGGCTATTCGATATTCACTGCGACAGAGAAGAGGTTGATAATTGAGCACACAAAAGTTTTCGCTGCGGTATGACGAATTTACGCTCCTAAAACTTTTCAGTAGTATAATGACGATTTTAAGTGTTCACGATTTGCATACTTATTGATGACGATAAAATTGTGTTGAATAATTCAAGAGGCCAATGAGATCACAGCTTTTTTATTGACGGACGTTAAAAAGATTTAATAACAGTCGAGCTCCAATTGATTTATTTGTTCTCGATATGAGATTACAAAATGCCAAACCGCACGGTTCTTTTTATGATACTGTAAATATATTTTTACGCCAAAAGTATTTTTTCTATATCGAATCATTGAATTTTCTCGAAAATCAAACTTGAAATACAAATACGAACACAATTTTTTAATTAAAATTCAATATATTTTTAAAATTCTGATTTGTAATGTATCTGTAATATTGGTAGATTTTATTTTGTTTTTATCTTTGATTTTCTGATTTTCGGAATTTCATTCATGTGAGCTTTATCCTACTGAACTTATAATTACCATTTGAACTGATATTATAATTGGAATTGCGATAGCTATCAATCAACCAGTGATCCATTAAATCCGGCAATTGTAGTCTAAAGAAAAATAAAAGTACTATTACCCGCAACCTACACAATATTCAAAATATGAGGGTGACGCTATAAAAAAATTTTATTCTCACTCAATGCGCACAATTCCTATTCCAGACATTGATGAACATAAAAATTCGATTGATCATTCAATTTTTATAGCATTCAATGAAATTTTATGACAATTTTTTTCATTAATATAACGAACACACAGGTACATTCAATAGAATTATAAAAAAACTGCAATAATAAACTTTATTAGTATATGTTATGTTTACAGAATTTTAGACATTTGTTGAATATATTAGACATTATTATTTGCAACATTATACTCTACTATTTGTAACATAACTATAAAATAGTAAACTTGAGGTGTACGAGATAACAATAAAAGCCTGATCTGAATAAACATTGCTATTTCAAGAAAGTATAAAAAAATCAGTCATTTATAATAGAATTTTTTTACAACATCTTTTTATGAAAAGAATTTACGTTACATAAATAAAGTTATTCCAAATAAAAGTTTCACTCAATAATAAAACTTTTGCTTTGAACTTTTAACGAAAGAAACCATTTTTATCATGAAACAGTTGTTCATATTGTGAAAATAATACTACACATTTCATACCAATGGTATTTTTTATTTATCACCATTGGCACGACTTTGTACTTATTAAAAATTTTCTAAATTTTCTATCGTGTTTCCATCAAATAATTTCAATTTTCAAATGAACTTATTCAATTACACATACTGCTCTCAAAGTTATTACTGAAGGTTGATTAGTGTTTTTCGAAAATAAAACAAGTTGCTGAATTTATATGAGCAAACTTATTTTCATTTAAGTTGGATCAGTAAATTATTTATTTTACCAAAGCTTTGTTATGATACAAAGGATTATTCTCTATCAGGGATCAGTTTTCAATATTCGCTGAATAAAAAGCCATCGTAACTTACAACAAATCAGAAACATTTTATAAAAAATCCTTTTCATTAGCAAAGTTTACTTTTTATCGAACAATTGGACGGTAGAACAAAAATATGGAATATTAACGTTTCAACAACATTCTCAACTACAATCAAGCTAGTCGGAATGAAGAATCAACACGACAGAACCGCATAAATTCTATATCTTTTTAATATAAGAAAAATAATTCGAAGCTTCTATTGAAATTTATTCAAAAATATTTCAAAATAAATTATGTATAATATTTCAAAGACAAGGATAGGTGTTAACAGCAAGTTTTGCAAATAAATTTGAGTATAATATTACTAACGGTGTTGTGTAGTATACTATCTTTCATGTACATAATATACTTGCAGATACTTATGTTTTGGAATTCTGATACAAAGCTCGTACAGCACAGTACTTTAAGATTACAAAAGTTTCACGTTCATGGTTTGCATTCTAAACACTTCGGCGGTTACATTGTTTCACATCACTAACAATAATAATACAACTTCAAAAATATAACATTTTGAAAAAATATAAGAAATAAATTCGAAACAAATCATTTTTAATTAATTATTTTTATTGTTTTTGTTATTACTTAAATTATTCGATTGGTTATCGAACATAAAAACTGTACACAAACCTCTGCACAAACAAACACGTTCCAAACAGTATAGAGGCGACTTTTTCATTTCATCAATCAATTAAAGTTGATTCAAAAGTTTATAACAATGTTAAAATCGTAACGTTCGTAACTTCAACCAATGTATTTTCATTTCGCCCTTGAAATAAATGCTAATTAAAAAACTATCGCACAAGTTTCAAATGAAATTAAACGCTAACATAAACTAAGTTAAAATTCGGCCAGAGCAGTTCATGCTGAGGTAACTCTAATTGTCGTTTCGTTAACCACCCACTCATTGCGGTAATCGTAATTTACGTTTTATGATATCTCTAAACGACTTGGGACACTTTTTGACCGGCCATAAACAAACTCGATATAACGTAACGTTTTACTCAACTATCCTTACAACGTCCTATCTCTTAAGTTATGGAAACTCCTTACTTTATTAAGTTTTTGTCATTTTAAAATTTTTTAAACTTTCTACAACTTTTTTACAGTTTACGAACTTTTATTCCTGGAATACGTAAATTGTTGCAAAACCATTTAGAATTGATTGACAATTTTTTATATCTTTATAATTTAATAATTCAATTCGAGTTCTCAAACAAAAAAATACGTAATTGATTTAATTATTATTTTAGACAATTTTTTTCAAATTTATATTATTTACTTAGATTTATTATATTTTTTCAAAAGTTTTGATATTAATTAGAGAATATGAAGTTTAATCTTTCGTAATTTGTGAATTTGACTGAGTATTTTAATTGGTTTCTTTCTTATTTGCAGACTTCCAATAGGTGACAATCCGTTCTACAGCAACATCGACAGCATGCCGGACATTCGACCGCGTCGAAAGTCGATACCATTGGTCTCCGAGCTGGTAGGTAGTCGATTAGCCATTACCGTCGTAATAATCCATTGTCTTTATTGCCTGCACCGTTAACATTCGTCGGAATTAATTACCGGCCCGAACAACGCAGTCTTGCAGTCGCGCGTCACCGTCGCTCGCCGTTATCTGCTCGTCTCTCATATGGTCTCTCGTATAACAGTTCCGCCAATAGGATACGCTATTTTGCACCGACCGGAAGTCATCCAACGCGTGTATTTTACACGGAATTCCGAAATTTATATTTTAATTCAACGAGTAATTTTAATTTTTATTTGATTTAACACATAGTTTTTTTTTTAATGTTACAGATGAATTTTTATAGAAACATTTTTCAGACAAAAAAGTAAAACTGTGAAAGAATGTTCAAAGAAAAAAAGCTGTTGCAGAAAATTTTTTGCTCGGTACTTGAAGAATTATTTGATAGAAATAGTTTGGCCCAAGAAATGATTAATTATCTGTCTTTACATCGTTAAGATTCCATAATTCAAGCAAATTTGAAATATGCCAAACATTTTCATAATACGTGCGCTTTGGATCTTGAATGAAGTCGGGGCTTTTGTGACAGTTTGATCTTCCAGTTTCTAGTCAACCAACTAGGTCGAAGGAAACGCATCAGCGAACCGAACCAGAATGCATCAACGAGCTCCTGTACATTAACACAGACAGTCAGATTGAAGCTTGAGAAGTCAAAAGTCGTCGAACATTGAACATTGTGTGGACAATTTGAACTCAATGACCAGCTCGTAATATGATATTAGAAAAAAAATCAAAGAAAACGTAGAAGCTCATATCGCACAATCAAAACAAACAAAGATCAACTTTCATTGAACAAACATTTTTATTTGTCATAAAAATTGTTTTGAAAAGAGTAATAACATTTTACAATCGTAAAAAAAAATTTATTGTTGCAATTTGCATCTTACTGGAGAAATTTGAAGCAATGATAATTTATTGATGACAACTGTTATAAAAAAGAACTGTTTCAAAGTTCGTATAATTAAAACAATTTTGATTTAGTGTACAATCATTAAAATTTCCAACCGGCAAAGTATTAAGAATCATTCATATTCATAGTTGAAATTAATTTACAATCCTAATTTAATCTCTTTCATGTTCGAAACTCAACATTTATAGCATTATAATTTTATAATTTAATTAAAAGTTCATTCTATTCATCTTATACGTCAGTGAAGTTCACGAAATTGAGGAACCTTGATAAATTGGACCTCATGCTGTAATCCCGATCCTATTTAGTATTTGTCACACGCAAAATTTCCAACCTGATTTGTGTTACAATATTATTCACCATGAAAATAATCTTTACACCGCCTTAATTATTTACAACGGTCCTTTTTGACAATAAATTTTTTGCCTTCAAGTTTGGGATTTTAATCAGTAAAATTGCAACTGATTAAAGAAACAATTTTCATTGTTAAGTCTGATATTAAAAATTTACCTTTTGTCTGAAAAATGTTACATCTTGACTTTTAACATTTGCATCTATTAAAACGGCACATCTCATGCATTTATGATGTTGAGACATCATCACAAAATATGCAACAAATAATGAACATTTATAAGATGTTTTTGCAGTATTCGTCTTCCGGAAGAAGTTTTAATAATTCATGCTCCAACATTTTTTTTTTTCTACTCATATCTCTTTATGGAATAAAAAAAAGAGAAAATAGGAAGAATTAAAAAAATAGTAATTCTAAAAAGAAATAATGGAGGCAAGTTCGAAACAGAAACTAATTTTTTTGAAACGTTTTTTTTTTTTTAGAAGAACAATTCCAAGGAAACCCATCGTTTTGAATGTAATCTCTTCCATTACCATTTAGAAGTTGCTACATTTTATGGACCGGCTAAAAGAAGACGTGGGAATTACTCTGTTCATAAAACGCGTTCAGAATTTCCTAACGTTTTCAAATTATTTAACGATACAACAAAAGAATAATGATTTTGAAGAAATAAAAAAATTTTTTTTTGCATCTCGCACGTTTGCTGCAAAGCCGACTTTGTCCGAGCTTGAAAAAAAATGGAAATCATATTTTCCATCTGCTTCTCAGGAATGCAGACTATAAATTCTTTCGCATATTTCAAGTCGGTCAAAAATTTAATAAAATTCAGTAAAATTCACTTCGAATAAATTAGATTCAATTATTATTTAATTACTAACTCCATTATAAACTATATTATTTTAAAAGCAGATAACACGAGCGATCGCGACGCAAATTAGCAAAATCCGGAAACCCGTGTAAATCAATAACAAATATTTTACATTTCAGAAAATTATGTCACAATGCCCATTTATTATAGAAACCAAACAAACCTTAATCCCAAAAACCCAACTAATAATATTGAATTCCCCCCTTGGACAAAAAAAAATGTGTTTGTTTGAATCTCGCGAGATGACAACTTTTTTCATCGAATATCTCAATCAAAAAATATACGAATGAAAAATGATCAAAAACCAGCATTTGGTAGGCAAAAGTTATAAGGACTTATCTTTAGAAGCAATGGCGAATCAAAAATAGCTCGATTGCAAGACCAGAAACGTCGGCTGGCACTGCAAATACGCGATTCAGGTGGCTTGGTCGCAATTTGCCGACGTCAGTCAAATTTGAATTTCGAATTAGACTATACCATTATGTACACGGTGTGTTCCTGGATTGCCGCGCTGATTGAAACGTTTACAATTCGATCAGTCTCGGGTCTCTCGGCATGATGTACGAACTTGTTCCAAAATTATATTGTCGCCAGCGTTCTTGGCACAATCGCGCATTATGCGATCGCAAGTGTCCAATTTCGAAAACGCGTTTGCGTATTGTCGCGTGACTCATTGAAATGATCCATTATCGTGCAAGTTTCCTTTTTTTTTCCTTTTTTTTCACTCGCGAATTATCAGATGCATGAAACACACCATGTACCAGCGCTCCGTTCCAACATTGACCAAGTTTTCCGACCCCGATCCCTCAAATGCCCTCTGTTGGTTTACTACGACCTTGCGAATAAAATTTGCACGTCATACTTCGACCAAGCCATTAAATTTTCCAAAAATGTGTCACGACTGATTGTGTCCGATGTCATGACGTTCCCATAATTGTGATGAATTTACGATTCCACGGATCACAAAAAACGTACATTTTCTTGCGCTAGTGAGCTGTACTACTTTTAGATAAATATTTTTTTTATGATTTTTTTCTCAAATGTTGATAAGAAAATAACGCCACTGGGATTAAGAAAAATAGTAGACCTAGCAGTGAATATTAATTCCAGAGAATAATATACGCAAGCTGAAGTAAAACAATGGTTGATAAAATCATTGTAGGTCACTATGTGATGTCAGAATAAATATTTTAATTATAAAAATTTATTATGAATTATGTACGAGCCTATGCATAACTTTTTCATTATTAAAAGTGGAACAATGCTACGATTCAATCGCGGTTTTAATCAGTTTACTTTTTTTTAAATGTTGATTATTGAAAAAATGGGAGGAAAAAAATTTATAAATAATAACAAACAAGAAATACTATGGCCGATATATTGGCAAAAACGTATGAATTAGTCATGAAAATTAAATAGAATTATTGTGATTAATTAATGCATGTGATCAGTTAGGAAACGAAAAAGGAAAAGTAGTATATCTGACAGATTGAGAAACGCATAAAGCCGAAGACCCGGTGTTTTAGCCATGAGAACTCGGAATAAATCTGACTAGCGCAAAATTAAATTATCCCTTCCGCAATTTGTGATCCGCCAGCAGTACATTCATCTTAAATGTTCTTGCCGGAGAATCTCGAGGCGGAAAAAGCTTCATCAAGCGAAGAGAAGGATGAAGCTATAAATCGGCTTTTTGATTCTCCGTCGTTTCCCGTTCGTGTTTGTATTCCCTGAATGTTCGATGTCGAAAGTTAAATATCTGATTGTTGTGTAACGAACCCTTGTTAATCGACGAGTCAAAATATCAAACGAATCCGTATAGACAATTTTTTTTTGCTACGAACAGAGGCCGGTCTCCGATGGTCCGTCAAATTGCGCAGCCTTCGTCATTAGCATTTCGCGGTCGACCTCTGTTCACCAAAAATTATTCATCTTCTGTGATTGAAGCGAAAAATCGAAGAAATCGTCCGTGCAAATTCGAGCAAAAAAATATCTCACAACGTTTCATCTCCAATTAATTAAACCGACAAAGCCCCGATGCAGAATTTAAATGACCAATACTTGAAAATTCGCAATTATACTCCGAGCTTTAAAAATGAGGCTCGGCGCGTGTTTTATGGCGTAGTAAAATTGAACTTTCTATCGTCATCGCTCAACCCTAAAACGATTACTCTGCGAAATCTATCTTCGAGCAGCTCGAGCGGACGGTTTTTTCGACGCAGTAGACCGAAAGAAAGAGTACGTTCCGACTGGAAAGGAGTCTCCATTTTTGCGAGCTCAAAAAAAGTTGCTCTGCAAAAGCGTTGAATTAATTGAAAAAAATGAGATTAACGTTAATTGTACCTACATTGTTTTTATTAAAAACAATGTCTTTTGATTTGGGTGTCGCCGTTCAATTAACAAGAGTACAAAAGAGTGAAATTAAATTGTGCTGCGAGATTTTTTTTAATTGCCGACTGCTGTAGATTATAATTGCAGCAATTATCATTTAGAATGTTAGAGCCGAAATTTATATTCAAACGTTTCAAATTGTCGAATGCTCGAAAACAAAAATTACAAACCGACCTTAATTTTTATAGTAAAAAAATAATAATAATGATAAAATTGGCAAATTTAATTGGCATGACTTTTTGTTGTTACAAGATCTATTCGAGGGAAAATTCGTAAGAGTATCTCTGTCGGTGCTTTATTGGAGTCCAA
>JAAMPD010001737.1:0-20845 GCA_025266255.1 Trissolcus basalis | reverse complement strand
CGTCCACGGTGACACAACCGAGTGGAGTTTCGCGATTCGGTCGTCGGGCTTCACGCCTGTCTGGTATTTATGCTGTCACCGATACCGAGTACCGCACAGCTAACACCCCATCAATTCGCATGGCGCGCTCAGCGGTTCCACCACCGACCACGACGGCACAGAGCCAGCCGTCCTCGGCGAGGGCGCCACCGTCGTTTTACGAGCCTCCCGTTCACGACATGCCCCCGCAATGGTGGGAATCGCAAAGGACGGAACACCCAACGGTGCCTTATGCCGAACCACCGCTACCTCGTGACAAAAATCCGAGGAAGACGGTAAGGGAATGGAAGCTCACCTTCGAGCACGGGACAGAGACAAGTGCGGAGGACTTTCTCTGCCGAATCTCTGAAATGAGAGTGGGTACGTCGCTGACCGATGAGGACATGCTACACAGCCTCCCAGATCTGCTGGCAGGTATGGCAAAGTTGTGGGCTCGCCAGGAGGCTCACAACTGGGTAACTTGGGCCGACTTTGTCCGAGCGTTTCGAGCCCGGTACAGCGAACCAGATTTGCAATTTCGCATCAGCCAGGAACTAAAGGAGCGCACTCAAGGCCAGAGAGAGCCAATTATCAATTTTATTGTTGCGTTCCGGCACATTCTGCGGTACCTTAGCCCACAACCTCCGCTCGAACAACAATTGACGCAACTGTACAACAACTTGCGTCCAGAGTACAGAAGAAGCTTTAATCGTGCGGATTTTACATCCTACGAGGAGCTCGAGATCCTGGGAAGACAGTTCAAGGAAACCAAGCGGGCCGCAGCCAAGTATACCCCTCCACCAAATGTGAACGAAACCATCTTCAAAGAAGCCGCTTACCGACCGGACAGGTATGGGGATAACCAAGCCCACAAACCGACCGCCGCTGTGGAAGATGTACCACCGGGTGAGCCAAACCAGGTTGCTGCGACAAACACAAAGGCACAACCTGCCGGGAAGAAGTCCCGCAACGCAAAAGGCAAGAAACCGGTCAGCTCCAACCAGACAGCAGCGACGAACGAACCCACTGGACAGAAGGCCCAGAAGAAGACGTCGAACGTCACAGCTGGTGGAACGAGTTCTGACACCACGACGATACAGCTGCCCAGTACTTCATGTACAAAACCCGTTCCCGTAAAACCCGTATCAGGTTCTGATCCTGATAACCCTGTTTCGGTTTCCAGCCCCTCGGATTGTGACACAGTGTTACATCGAGGTCATGACCAACGCCTTTTTGTCATCGCCGAGATAAACGATGTCCCCATAACCGCGTTGGTTGACACGGGTTCAACCCGTTCATACATTGGACCGAAAGCCTGTCAGAAGCTCAGCCCGGAGGCTGAACTTCGCCCTGATCGTCCAGCACCACCCATGGTAATGGCAAATGGAGAGATTCAAGAGATCCCAGGTGAGATCTCTTTACCCGTAAGGATAAACGAAACACAGCAACGGCTCATGTTTCGCATCGCCCCGTCTCTCGCATACGAAGCCATCCTAGGCATGGACGCTCCGAATAAATTCGGCACTAATCTTTGTCAGGTCATCGTGGAGAAAGTGATCCAGCGAAACCAGCCGAACCCACCCGAGCAGAGTAGGTCAAGTGGCGCGGCCACGGCCGAGGCAGCTAACCCCGTCAACCCGTCTGTACAACCCGAACCGACACCTGCACTACCGGTGGACCCAAGCCCCGCTCCGGGTCAATGTAATTGGCCAATCCCGTTGGATCCGTCGTGTGGGATCGCTGAAGTGGGTGAGCGTCAGCGTCAGCAGGTCAAGGCCATTCTCGACGAAGTCACCAAGAGTCAACAGGGAACCACGCTTGGTTGCACCCCGCTGATCACACATAGGATTGACACGCAAGGTCACACTCCTATCAAACAAAAGGTTAGGCAGTATTCTCCGAAGGTGCTTGAACATATGCACGCGGAGGTCAGAAAAATGCTCGCCGAAGGAGTCATCGAACCTTCCCAGAGTGAGTGGTCAACTCCGGTTGTTATGGTCCGCAAACCAAACCAGACGTACCGTTTTTGTCTGGACTTCCGAAAACTTAATGACGTCGCCAAGAAAGATGCGTATCCGCTCCCCGACATGAATGGCATACTGAACATGCTTCGCTCCGCTCGTTACATCTCCACCATTGACTTAAGTCAAGCCTATTTCCAGGTACCTTTGGAAGATGACAGCAGAGCGGCCACGGCCTTCGCGGTACCTGGAATGGGTTTGTTTCAGTTCGTGAGAATGCCGTACGGCCTATCCGGAGCACCGGCTACTTTCCAGCGATTGCAAGATCGGTTGATTGGTCCGGAGCTCGCCCCGTTCGCATATGCGTATCTCGATGACGTCATCATAGTGAGTCAGACGTTCAAAGAGCACCTGAAAATTCTTCGCCAGGTGCTAGAGCGTATTGTGTCCGCTGGCCTAACAATAAACCCCGACAAGTGTCATTTCTGTGTCCCCGAGGTGAAGTACCTAGGTTTTCTCGTGAATCAAAAAGGTCTTCAGATTGACCCTGACAAGGTCGAACCCGTTCTGAATTTCCCCGAGCCCAGGAACTTATCCCAGCTACGTCGGTTCCTGGGAATGACTGGTTGGTACCGTCGGTTCGTCGAGAACTACGCCGACGTAGTAGAACCCTTGCACAAGTTGCTGCGCACCGCGAGCACTTGGAATTGGGGCCCTGACCAACAAACCTCGTTTGACGCCCTGAAACATGCTCTTGCTACGGCACCAGTGCTGATTTTCCCCGATTTCTCCGCTCCGTTCACGTTGCAAACTGACGCGAGCGGTTACGGCCTTGGCGCGGTTCTGACACAGACGGTGGATGGAGGAGAAAAAGTTATCGCATTCGCAAGTCGGACCATGTCCAAACCAGAGAGGAATTATTCCATCACCGAAAGAGAGTGCCTAGCAGTCATATGGGCGATTCGGAAGTTTCGTTGCTATCTCGAGGGTTACGCGTTCACCGTGGTAACCGATCACAGCAGTCTCAGGTGGTTGCGGAATTTGAAAGATCCGTCAGGTCGTTTGGCACGGTGGGCTCTTGAAATGCAAGAGTACGACTTCGAAGTCATCCACCGGAAAGGAGCACTGCACCACGTGCCAGATGCGCTCAGCCGCATGTTCGAGGACCAGCAAGAATGTGCCGTGGTGGCAGCTGCCTCCGAAGACGAGTGGTACCGTCGTCGGGTCCAGGCGGTGCAAGAAAAACCCGCGACACTACCTAACTGGAAATACGAGGATGGCAATCTGTATTGTCATCGCCCTGATCCTCTGCTCGAATCAATTCTTGACGATCTGGATGCGTGGAAACTGGTTCTGCCCCAGGAACTTCACCAGCGAGCCATTTCAGCCGCTCACGACCCCCCCTCCTCGGGTCACCTCGGAGTCGAAAAGACCTACGCGCGACTCGCCCGCGATTTCTATTGGCCAGGTTGTTATCGAGATGTGTCAGAGTATGTCCGCTCTTGTTCTGTTTGTCAGGCTGTGAAAACGTCACAACAGGGTCCCCAAGGTCTAATGGGAAGAAAAATAGTCGAGAGACCCTGGCAAATAGTGTCCGCGGACATCATGGGTCCGTTCCCCCCGTCTCGAGAACATTTCTGCTATATCATCGTTTTTCAAGATCTGATGACTAAGTGGGTCGAGCTTAAGGCTCTCCGAAAGGCAAATGCAAAAAGCGTCTGTATGGCCTTCCTGAGAAGAATTGTTTACCGTTTTGGAAAACCTCGCGTCTTCCTTACCGACCGCGGAACCGAGTTCGTGAACCGCGAGGTCGAGGCCCTGGTGAACGAATTCGGCATCCACCACATGACAACTCCACCGTATCACCCGCAGGCGAACCCAACTGAACGGGTGAACCGCACTCTGAAAAGCCTGATTGTCTCGTATGTGGGAGACGATCATCGGTCCTGGAACGAGCATCTTCACGAGCTCCAATTCGCTTTGAACTCCTCAAAACACGAATCCACCAAGTTCAGTCCCGTTTTCCTGAACCTTGGGTTCGAGTACCCAGGTCTCCATGACCTCCGCCCCAAC
This sequence comes from Trissolcus basalis, assembly GCA_025266255.1. Classification (NCBI taxonomy): domain Eukaryota; kingdom Metazoa; phylum Arthropoda; class Insecta; order Hymenoptera; family Scelionidae; genus Trissolcus; species Trissolcus basalis. Next base: position 16,793 of record JAAMPD010001737.1, on the reverse strand, counting down.
CTAGACAACCCTGACATTGACCCCGCGGCGCCAGAGCACGTCGAGCCTTGGCGCCGAAGACTGATTAGACTAACTGCTTTACGTGACCTGGCGGTGCGCCACCTAGACGACGCTGGGGACCGCCAGGCTCACTATTACGATGACGGACGACGGGACGTGACCTACGTCGAAGGAGAGAAAGTGCTGAAGAAAAACCACGTTCTCTCCTCCGGAGCCGAATTCCGCGCGGCAAAACTCGCGCCGAAATACGAGGGACCCTACCTGGTGTCAAAAGTCCTCTCCCCGGTGGTCTGCCAACTGTCAGACGCCACCGGTCGGGACATCGGGAGATACCACGTAGGAGACCTCAAAAAGTATAACGAGAGACTAATTGAAGCTTTCGACTCAACAGGTTCCGAAAATGACGCCAATCTGGGTCAACCGAGGGGGCAGACGCCCGATCCCCCCTCTGAGTACCAGCAGTCCCCTCCGGGAAAGCCAGCGACGAGCCAGCCGCAATTCCAGCCTGGAGCGCCCGCTCCAGCCTAGCCAGGCCAGGGCAGACCTCGGAAGGTGCCGCTCGCCACCGACGCCACGACAAGAGTTGTCGCCGGAGGACGATCGCCAACAGCGCCTCCTGGCCGCCGCCTTCGATCGGGCTTGCCAGCTGCAGGAGGACGCCGTTGAGAACCTGGAGGAGGTGGAGGAGGTCGTGGGGGCCCAAACCCGCCTGCGACGCACCACCAACTCGTCGCTGATCCGGGGCCTCCCATATCCAGGACGTGGACGCTGGAGGGGAGCCGTCTGCCTCGGATACCGGTTCCCGGACATCGTGACCTGTCCGGGAGAGCCCCCGGAGTACTCGCCACGCCACCCGGACGAGACCAACGAGGAGCTCCAGCGCTACGCCACGGAGAAGGGGCTCCCGGACCAGATCTGGGTCCTCGAGGAGCTGGAGGAGCTGCCCGAGCTCCCGCAAGCCACCCCAGCCGAGGACCTCAACTCGGGGGTCCCCCCACCACCAACTAACAGCGACGGCGGGCACCAGGAGGTGCTCGCCATCGAACCCTGCGCTGCCAGCGAGGAAGGGTCCCCGCTCGATGCCGACAACGCCGAGGATCCGGCGGAAGACGTTCTCGACATCGAGACCAGCTCGCTGAGCAGCGATGAGACGGTGGACACCGTCCTGGATGCCTACTTAAGGCACTGACCAGGACCCAGATAATAGCCTCATCGGGTGATCAGGCCACTCAATCTGAGCCTGATCATGACCCGACCTGGTCAAGTCCGGCTGCCTGACCAGGGCCCTATTTCAGCCCTAATTCCAATTTCTACCAGGGAAATTGTACACATTATCTGACACACCCGATTAAAAATATTTACGTAATGGTGAATTTGTGAAACTCCGAAAATTAATACGAAGTAAGGTGATGATCTTGAGAAAAGAAGTAGAGAATGCAGCTAGTAAAAGGCGTCATGAAGAAAATTCATCTGAGAAAGAAAAAGCAAAAGAATTGCAGTTAGACATTTCACAACATGTCTTTGGAGACCATCGTTCATGTAAAGAAAGAAATTTTGACTGTAAAAATTATACACATGATGAAAATTATATTGATAAACTGCAATATTTCGGTCTTTTAGATAAAATCAACACTATTATGGAGTACATTAGTAGATATTCTAATAGTCTTATTATGGACTATACAAACAATGCAGTAGAGTCATGTAATGCCATTATTTGCAAGACAGGTGCAGGAAAACGTAGGAATTTCTGCCTAAGAGGTGCAAACAATGGCAGAATTTCTGCTGCAGCAGTACAATTTAATTCGCAACAATGCCTGACTGAATATAATGAGAAAACAGGAAAAGATGTCCCAAACATACACTGAGAAAAAAATACAGCAAAACTAGCTTAAAAAAAGCGAAAATTGCTTTCTACATTTCAAGTAGAAATCTTTTTAGTGTTAAGCGATTTCTGCTTGACTTTTCGAGTTTTGTATGCTTGTCATTGTTCTGTTACCAACTTCTCGCTTAAGCAAGTTGGCGGCAAGCGACGAAACTTTTTCTCTTTTTCTGAGACTCGAGCCGGTATTTTATAATCAAACAAAAAAAGTGATTCGATAGTGTCATCGTAATTTTTAAATGGGAAATGATGGACCCTTTCGTTACGACCCTCCTGAAAGATTGGGGTTTGGAAACTTTAATTAAAAGATTTAAAAGTAAGTATATTTGTAAGATAACCTCAATTTACGAACTTGGAATAGAATTAGTATTTTGCTGTTATCGAATTTTTTGTTTACAGCAAAGTTATTACCAACAAATTTTATTCAGTCTTTTTTGGAATCAGTACGTTAAAAAATGTTTAACAATTAATTGATATTAGCCTTTGTATTTTTATTGAAAAAGAATCATTTGTAATTCAAAAATACATTAATACACGGCGAGAAATTTTTATATAAAATTATTCGAACTCGACCTAAAATTACCAGAGTGAATGATAAACAAGGAACTAAACGCTATTTCTGGCGGTCTTTGTTGACTTGTTTTTTTATTTTTTCAACTGTCCAGTAAAAATTACGAATCACTCTAGTAAAATGTAATCATAATAATAGAATTATAGAAAGTTGTACCATTTAATGTACATATGAAAATGTTTATAATACATTTTCAAGTTTTTTATTATGTGATTTGAAAAAAATTCCAACAACCAATCAATTTTTCTCAAACTATTTGGTAAAACTGCACCTCGCGTGTCGATGCGCGCGAATGAAAACAATAATAAAGACGTCCGAAAAGCGGATCGAACGGTCAAATTCGTCCGGCGTTTTAGTGTCGTGAAGCCGAATTGTTATTGTGATAAACAACGTGAAGACTTTTAAGGTCCCAGTAAACAAACCGTTTATATAGGTAAGTTCAAGTGATCACATAATTCGCATTTATTATGCCATGCCATTGTTATGAATGTTTCCATTTCTTTGAGGTTAAGGTTTTACATTTTCGTGGTAAATTGTGACGAAGTCTTATTTTATTATGAAAAAATGTTCCATTTTTTGTAGATTTTTTGTTAAGTCTCCGTTTTTGTTAGCATCATGTCTCATCAACAAGTAGATAACGTTCTGCAAGAGGTAACGTTTTTTCAATGACGATATCAAAGTATTATATATCAAGTTAATAGTTTTATTGTAATAAAATATTTTCTTTCATCTATATACTAATCCATCTTTTGATTTTCAGATTAACGAAAATATAACTGATACGTTTCTCAACGATCAACAAGTCGCACAATTTGTTCCGAACTTCGGCGAGAATGAACATGACGGAATCTTGCCAAATTTGTTGCAACAACGGAAACGAAAAGCTAACGTAATCACGTCCGTGGTCCCGGAAAAAAGAAACTACGCCGATAAGCACTATCAAGCAGCACTAGATTTGGGAGGCTCATCGAGTGGTATAACTGCACCAATCGTCCAAAATTCGTTCAGCGTCAAAACTCCGCCAAACGTTCAATCTATTACAGCCGCTCTAGGAGATCCGTCCGCTGAACGTGTGGTAATCGTCCAAAGTCATCCAACTTCCGAAACCGGCTCTGATGTTCTGAACGTCTTCTGAACATTGTACGAATTACAGCAACCGACGATTACTGAAGACGAAACACTTGGGGCTGCGCTGACCATTGACGCCGTACAGGAAGATCATCAGGATAGTCATGTATTGACGGATCAAGCTCAGATAAACATAGGACGATCAACCAACGTCCTAACGCTTTCAAGTGATGGACAATTTTTAACCTTTCCACCTTCGTCAAATTATCGAGCCCCACTGTCTGTACAGTTCTTACCAACAACACAATTAATATCAAACGCCGAATATTCTCGGACCATCCAACCTACGATAATTCCTCGACCATCACAAGCCGTACAATCTACATCAACACAAGCCCGATCAAACGTCGAACATCCGCGAACCGTCCCAGCGGAGTCAAATTCTCAAGTACCAGAGACGGCACGTTCTTTATCAACGGCAGAGACTCTACAAAACAAGTTGACCTTTCGAGATACGTCAAACGTGCCATCAACACATTCAGCTGATATTTCATCACCGGCACAAACATCAAAGGATAAAAGACGCCCTGGAACCACTGCTAATATACCGGCTGAAACAAGCGGTGCAACTCCCACAGTTACTAGCGATGCTCATGACAGTTCGGAAGAAGGCCCAGCACCAGTTGATAAACAAAATTCAGGACTTTGGAAATCTATGTTGACGAAGTTGACGGATGTAAGTTTAAAAATTTTTTGTTTTTTTACTTTTTCTTGTATATATATTGAAACACATAAAATTTTTTGTTTCAGTGCTTATTAACATTTTTAAAAGCAGATGGCGATGGAATCAGAATTTTACAATTTTATGAGAAAAATGAATATTTAAATAAATGTAAAAGGAGTCTCTTGTGTAGAAGAGTTATTGAATACGAAAAAAGACGTCTGCTTCGAAACTTCAAAATAGGAGAAGTGACTGATAAATTTGAGTAAGTTAATAATAATTTTGTGAAGTTAAATAAATTCTTGCATTTTCTTATTTTGTCAACTTTTTTTAGGATTAAAACAGAACGATTTCTGTTGTTAGCAGACACGGTTAATGCCATTTTCCCGACTGAACCTGCTTGTGTATATTACACTCCCTATCGGAAGGAGAATAGTATAGAGACAGAAGCAGATGGAATTTTGTATAATCATTTTGCCTACGTCAAAAAAGTGCTACGCAGAGATGGAGTGTTAGCTTTGTCTTCAAGGGCACTCGGAACAACATCGGAGACCGAAAACGACCATCATCGTCCTTCATCTGAAACTGGTGCAAATCAAAATTATCTATATTTATTCTGTATTACGTATAATTATGATGAATAACATCGTTAATTGAATTCTTTTTAGGTAACGAAGAAAGTTTACAGTGGTTGCAAGTGCATGTTGAGCCTTTGGATGAAGTTATACAGCATTGGCGTAAAAGATATGATCTGAGGAAAGCAATGCTTTTTCAAGATAAAATTGCGATTCACAATTACTGTGATCTATTTCCAAGTACGAAATTATTATTATTATTATTATTATTATTATTATTTATTCAATAAACGGGAATATTCTCTTGATATACAATGAGAAGAGTGAGCAATAAAAAGCGCCTAATATCACAGTTGTTAAAGTTATACAAAAATACCACAAAGAAAACTCACACCTGCAAGTGGTATTCAATATAAGATCACAGCTAATAGTATAAAGACCTAAGAAAATACAAAATAACCAAATATACAATTGCTATGTTTTAAAGTGTTCCGATAAAAACTTAATAAAGCCATAATAAGAAATTGTAAAAAGGTCAATTTCCAGAGCAATCTCGTTACCAATAGTGCATAGTCTATTGAGTACATTATTCGCCGCGAAATCAGTACGATAATACGATAAATGAAAAATACGTTGTTGCCTCGTGGTTGTAGATGGTACATGGAAAGAGATATTACCTAATAAATAGGGACAATCAATCGAACCATGCAGAATTTTATACAAAAATAATGAATCAGTTCTCAATCGGCGATTTTCAAGGGTAGTTATGTTGAAGGTGTTAACAATTTCAGAAAAATCATGTTCATCGAAGCGTAACGGGGTGTTATTTATACAAGCTAGTTTTCGCAAAAATTTTCTCTGGACTGACTCAAGTAATTTCTTATCGGTTATTAAATACGGAGACCAAATAGGCGAAGCATATTCTAATATCAGACGGACTAAAGAATTAAATAAAGTAATATAAGTAGAAGGTTGTTTGAAAAGTTCAAAATTTCTGTTAATGTAACCTAACGTTTTCAATGCCTTATTAGCTGTTTTGACTATATGAGAACGAAAAGAACCATCTGATGAGAAGGTGACACCAAGGTCAACAATTTCAGACTTACTTGTTAATACAATGTCATCAATTTTATAATCAAATTTTAGAGGGTTTTTCTTGGTTGTATAACGAACAATCGAACATTTAAGTACGTTGACTGACATAAAGTTGGTATTGCACCAATCCTCGAAAGATTTAAGATCTTCTTGTAATAAAATTGCATCTCCTTCTGTATTATTATCGCGAAATATTTTTGCATCGTCCGCGAACTATAAAATATCACTATGTTTGATAACTTTACATAAGTCATCAATAAATGCATCAAAAAGTATAGGTCCCAAGTGGAATCCTTGTGGAACACCCGAAGTTACACCGAATTCATTTGAACAGCAGGACTTTAAGTTAACTAGTTGTACCCGGTCTCGAAGATAGCTGTCGATCCAAGATAAAATGGGGTCGCACAAGCCTAACAAACGGAGTTTTTCAATCAAAATATCATGCTGCACCTTGTCAAACGCTTTGGCGAAGTCTGTATATATCACATCAACCTGACCGCGTTTATCTAGCGATTCGAAAATTGTATGACTAATTATTGCTAAGTTGGAGACCGTAGATTTGTTTTCAGAAAATCCATGCTGCTGAGGGGCAAGTTTTGGTAGAAGAAATTTACGAATATGTGGAGTGACTAATGTTTCCAAAAGTTTAGGAGTAGAATCCAAAATTGTAATCGGTCTAAAAGCAGTTACCTCAAATTTATTCCCGGACTTAAAGATTGGGGCGACTCGACTGCGTTTCCAGGCGGTCGGAAAACAACCCGGTTGCAACGACTTATCAAACAATATAAAAAGAGGTTTAGCAAGTCCGTAAGCACAATTGCGCAAAAAAACATTCGGTATAAGGTCAGGGCCAGGACCACGCGATACGTGAAGATGTGTAAGACCGTCAAATACATCGTGAAGGGACAAAGTTATTGAACAAAGGTTGTCAATGCAGTAATTCTGCTCGACGGATGCCGCTGGAACCGGTATTTGATTATTTTGGACTGTATATACCGAACTGAAGAAGTCCGCGAACAGACCAGCCGCTTCGTGATAGTTCGTACTCGTTCGCCCGTTATACGATTGTTTAGCAGGAATGTCATTGTCATTGCGATAAGTATTAACAAACTTAAAAAAACTTTGTGGGTTGTTACATATTTCGGATTCTCTTTCCTTGCAAAAATGTTTATATAACTCATCTGTGAGTCTTTTAGTAAGAGCACGTAATTGTGTAAATCTAGCATAATCACTGGGGTCGCGAGTTTGTTTAAACTTTTTATGAGCTTGTTTTTTTTCGATGATTAAATATTTCAATTCGGCTGTGAACCAGACGGGATAGTTACCAATACGAGACCGATACGATGGGACGTAGCGATTAATACAGCAATATAATATTTCATAAAAAATAGAAACGTCGACATCAATATCATTCACCAAGATGTCTTCCCAATCAAATGAATTAAGAAAAGTTGTACAATTTTGGTAGTTAGTTTTAAAAAAGTTAAATTTCAATTCATCATCAGAACTAATTTCTCTCAACATAACACTCATATCGCAAACAAGAGGTGGATGGTGACAGTCGACTCTAGAAAGTATATCTACTGCATTTGTCACAGATAAATTTTGTATAGTTGAAAAGATAAGATCTAAGGTTTTATCATTTACGTTACGTATGAAATTCAGTTGAAAAAGATTTAAAAAATTGATTGCATAAGATAAGGCCAAGGATGAGTACTTAATAAGAGCAACCGTTTCAGGTCGCATTATCGCATCGGCACAACAGTCCAAATTAACCCAGTCGACCGTAGGTAGATTAAAGTCTCCAACGAAAAAGAGCTCCGAATCAGGATGTAAACTTCGAATCCAAATAAAGGATCTACTAAGTTTTTCATAAACAGTTACTGGGCTCTGTGGTGGAATATAAATATCACCAAAAACAAAACGGGTCCGTCCGCGTGTATATAAGACGTACAATTGTTCGATGCTTTCGTCAGGGTTATTTAGTAATTGACAATGGAGTTCAGATCTAGCTGCTATCACAACCCCTCGCCTCTCGAGTATTGACTAGTGTGCAAAGTTCTATCACAACGAAAGACATCAAATCCGTGAGACGATAATTCTGACGAAAAAATGTCACAATTAAGCCACGACTCGGTTAACAAAATGAGATCATAATTACAAAGTGAAATGTTCCGACGTAGTTGTTTAAGTTTAGTTCGCAATCCGTGTACATTCTGATAGTATATCGATAAATTAGCTAGATGGTCGCTTAATGAATATTCCCGTTTTATGCATTTTTTTGATTTTGTGATTTTCGGACAATTTTTGGTACACCGTTGAAATGTTTAATAACAACGTCGGTTCGACCTTCCCCAATGACTTCATTGAGTTCAGCACGTAAAGAACGTTCGTATTCTTGTTGGCTGGGCGTGAGGTCGTTTTTCAGAACAAGTTTTTTTATTTACAAATGCCTTGCGATTTCGGAACATTTTAATTACCGCGCTCTCCGAATCAAAAATGACTCTCAAACCGCGAATACGACTCACATTCGGTTGACCCAATCGGAAAGCTAATTTTGCAACAATATCAAGATCGAGAGAAGTTAAAAGTGAATTTACAGTAGTTAGATCATCAACCTCCTTGTTTTCGGGCACGCCGTACAAAATCACATTCTTCGCACGTCGGCCGCGCTCGGCCATTTCGTTGCATGTTACAGACATTCTATAGTTAACGGCACTTGCACTTGAGTTTTAATTGAATTCTGAAATTGAAATTGCAAGAAGGACAGGAATTGGTATAATTATTTTGTGAAACTGGAATTTTCGTTTGTAACAAAGTTTTAATATGTCAAATCATTTTTTTTTTAGATCAAACTCGATTTTGAACGAATGTTCCCAGCCAAAGGTAATCTTCTAGTCGAACGATGGCCAAAAATAAAACAAGTTTTACTTCAGGAATTGAAGAAGGCAAACATTCGCAATTCGGAAGATCGAGCGTTACAAATTCTTATTGATACTAAATCATCAGGTGAGCAATTCTTTTTAACAGTCAAAAACATTGTGATGAGAAATATTATTTTTTTTAAACAGAGATTGCAGATGAAATCGTTTTTCATTTGCTACCATATATTCTCGATGAAAAACGTATAACTAAGAAGCAGTCTGCAGCGAAAAAAACATCTCTGACTATCTCATCACGGCGAAATGCTTTTTTGCTTCACTTGTAGGTACAAATATTACTAATTAAATTAGAATTAATTATGTTTCTTAAATTAATCAACATTTCCTTTTATTACAGAATGCAACGGATTTAGAGAACAAAGTCTCAAAAATTACAGAAAACTTGCGGAAAACCAATCAAACGTTTCAAACCTGTTGTCGTAATTGTAGGGCCACTTCACAAGATTGAAGCATTTCACGTTCTCATTAATGACATAGTTTATACGACTGATTCTTGCTTATCAAGCTTTGATTTAGCTTTGAAAGCATATTTCACATTTGACTGTCAATATCCGGATAATGCTCGCAACCTATGGTATTTTTTACAAAAAAGCGCCTTCTGTATTGACACTTTGGGTTTCAAACTCTCTGAAACTTTTGCTGACCTACGTTGCGCAGCAGTTTCAATAAGTAGGCATCGTTTGACATTTCAAAGTATTTTGTACGCGTAACAAAAAATAATGGAGTGTTTTGCCTGCGGATTATTATGTGATTCGAACAATCGCTTAATGAGCCATGTAAAAGATATACATGGAAAAATGAGCCATTTTGAATGCGCCGATAGCAATTGTAAAAAATCTTATTCTTCATTAAGCTCATTTTTCAAACATCGTATTAGAACTCACATTTCTTCTAATTCTCAAAATGAAACTGTTAACACAAAACAATCACATGTTTCTGACGGATATTGTATGAATACTTTTAAAAAACTGTTTAAAGAAATAGAAATTCCGAAAAATTTATTATTCGATGCTGATAATTCCGATAATAACGAGGATAGTTACGATGAAACAACTTTTGATGAAACTCATCAAAACAGTGAAGCTGTAGAGTCACATATGTTGCGTTTTTTTGAAAGCATGTATCAGTATCCAGATATGCCGAGAAAAAGAATAGAATGTATCACTGCGGGAGTAATTAAACTATATCAAGATGTATTAGCGCTTACAAAAGAAAAAATCACTCGTTCTTTTGAATCATTTTGCATTGATGTTTCATGCATGCAAAAAATGAATGAAATCTTCGATGAACTCTCCAATTGTTGTAAATCGTTCGATACTGAATATGAGCAATTCAAATTATTCGAAAAGCGTAAAACTTTCATAAAACCTAGCAGCATAAAAATAGGCGAAAGAGATGAATTCTATTCGAAAAATGGGGTGTCACTGTTGAAACAAGTTCCTATAACGATAGAATTTGTTAGTATGCGAGATGTACTCACTCAATTTTTGCAAGTCCCTAATGTTCTCGACTCAATTCTATCATATATGAATTCATTAAAAACACAAAAGCATATTATAACTAATTTCTATCAATCTCCACTTTGGAAACTTAAAGTTGATCGTTTAAAAAAATCGCATGGTGTTTCGGACAGTGATATTATTTTGTCAGTTACCTTATACTTTGATGAATATGAAACAAATAATGTTTTAGGGCCACATAAAGGACTTGCAAAAATTGCGGCGTTATATTTGAGTATTTCTTTCTTACCTCCTCATATGAGGTCTAAGTTGGAAAATATTTTCTTGTTCATGCTTATTAATGCACTTGATTATAAACATGTAAAAAATGAGATTTTGTTCCAAAAAGTGATCGACGAAATGAATTTTTTAGCACGAGAAGGTATTACTGTGAATCTACCGACCGGAATGTTTCGCGTTCGCTTTTTAGTTGGGATAGTGATTGGCGATAATCTTGGCATTCACTCTATTTTTGATTTGAATGAAAGTTTTAATTCAAACTATGTATGTCGATTTTGCTTATGCGAGCGGAAAAAAATGTGTAACGTCATAGAGGAAGACCAAACTCTTATGCGTGATCAAATTCATTACAATACATGCGTAGCGTCGATTGGATCATCTGAAACTTACGGTATTAAAGAAAAGTGCGCTTTTAATGAGATAGAAGATTTTAACTTGATTGAAAGTTCTTGTGTAGATCCGATGCATGACATACTCGAAGGTGTTTGTCGTTACGATGTAGCTCTTATTTTTTATTATTTTATTTATACCAAAAAACTATTACCCTTTACGATTTAAACAAACGATTACAAGCGTTTAACTTTGGCCCAAATCATCATGAAAATCGACCTGTAGAAGTTTTGGAATCTCATCTAACTGGCAAAAAAAAATGTATTTATATGTCTTCTGCGGAAATGCTTTTATTTGTAACGAACCTTCCACTTTTTATTGAACCAGACATTTTGCAAAAAATGTCAAAAGACGAGGTTTGGGATCTGTATCTAATTCTAAAACAAATAGTCTTGATCGCAAGCAAAACTGTTATAACAAGCGAAACGCCTTCGAAATTGTCTGTATTCATAAAAGATTATTTGCGTTTGTTGAACAAACTGTTTGCCAATTCCATTAAATCAAAACATCATCATTTAGTTCACTACCCGAGCATAATGACAAAGATCGGTCCATTATGGAACATGTCTTGCATGAGATTTGAAAGTTTTCATTAAATAGGAAAAACTGCTGCGCGCGCTGCTATTAGTTGAACAAATGTTTGTAAAACCGTAGCTATAAGACATCAACTTCTGCTTCATATCAGGCTGTCCAGAAGCTATGAATATTCGGATTATTGCACTAGCAAAAAAAAAAATAGCGCGAAACAATGAAGTTAGAAAATGTAAAGGAGTTTGCTACGTTATTACCGACAGATTTCAGACAAACAGTTGCTGTTTTTAAATCGCTGGATATCAATGGCTTATATGTAACTCGCGGATCGATCATTATTAAATTTATTGATAACGACACTTTATTTTATTTCGTTCATTTAATCTTAGAAAGTGACCGACAATTATATCTAATAGCGAAAAAACTATTAAGTGTAAGTTTTGCGGACCACTGTGACTCATACATAATTAATGACGAAAATGATTTTCAATGGAGTTCACTTATGTTGAATGATATTATGTCTGTGAAAATTGGAAACACAAACAGATTATCAGATGAAAAATTTTATATTTCAAAAAATTGGTGATTAAATAAAGATTACTTACGACTGAATTTTTGTATTGCTTTTGTTCTTTTTTAAAACACTTGTATGTGCAGTTATGAATTTCAAAAATAATAAACATGTTTATTATTAGTAAATAATTTTATTCATTCATGCAAATAAGTATCTCAGTAGAAGTATAATACAGATCAAGCATTAATATAATCATTTTTCTCATCTATCATAGATGAACAGGTGTTTCTCGCAAGAGCTTATTGCAGTGCCCATATGTATATATACTAGAATTTGCCTTCTATCTCCAATTAATGTAATCTGCGAGCTTGTTATGTGTACCGACTGTCGATAACAGATATTTATGTTAGGGTTGTTAGGGTCTGCGAGCGTATGTTTCAAAAATGTTCCAACAAAAACTGTGCTATATGTTAATAAACATTGATTGTTGTTATGTATGTGATAGACGGTAGATGCAAGATGAAGAAGTCGGTGTTAGGGTTGGTTTATAGGTTTATGGGTTAAAACTAGGTAGAAGTATAGGACAATCGAATCAGAAAACAAAAATTTTATTTAAACAACTTAGTTTGTACAAATTAATATTCATTATCGAAACAAAATTATTAAGGCAATTCTATAATTTATGTTCAAGATTTATATATAAAATGTTATTAAAAGACATTAAATTTGTAATGCAATTAAAAATATTTCTTAAATGTTAACTATAAAAAATTTCGAACGGTAAATCAAAATTGCTTAACAGTCTGGTAATTTCTGTTCAAAACTTAAGACTTATAATTACACACAATTTTTACCAGACTCCCTAAGAAAATCAACTAGATTTACAAATAGTCCTTAGTTCACTATTCACTCTGGTAAAAATTAATTAATTTATGAGAACTTCTATACGACGATTTCCCGCCGTGTAACAAGTTTATTTTATGTGTTTCAATTATTTTGTATGATTTTCACAATATCATTGAAATTATTTTTTCAATATTAAAAATCAAAAGTTTTTTCAAGTTTTACAAAAAAATATTTTTTTTATCAATTTTACTTTGAATATTCTTACAGTTTAATTTCGTAAAGTTTTACTTCAAGAAAAAGATTGTGACAACTTAGGTGAAAAATTCTTTCATACTGTCAAGCAGAAACTGCTTGACGAATTGCAGTTTTTTCTGCTGGACGCCATCTACTTTTTTTAGGTTAAAACAGCATGGCTGTCAAGCAGAATTCACTGTATTTTTTTCTCAGTGCACTGTTGTTAAAAAAGTACTGGATTAGTGCCGTCAGCCAAAGGTCGCTAACTGTACATATTTAAGCCTGACACTGTTGTAAAAAAAGTACTGCGTAATTACCGTCAGCCAACGGTCGCTGACTGTACATATCCAGGCCTGGCACTATTGTTATAATAGTACTGCGTAAGTACCGTCAGCCAACGGTCGCTGACTGTACATATTCAGGCCTGTCACTGTTGTAAAAAATGTACTGGCACACAACCGACCGTCAACATTTGGCTATCAGTACTTTGCCAGGCTCGGCGTGTTTGTGAGTTCCGGCTATACACCGACTTTTCTACATAGGCATCAGAGAAACTAAAACTCAAGTTTCCCAACCTTGAAGGTGTTCTATGCTCTTCATGTAGAAAAAAATTGTACAATGAACCAAGTACGTCCCGCGAAAGGTTGGAAGGAAAAAATGGAGGCAGGAGGGAAAGATCGGTATAGTAAGGAGAGAGAGAGGTGCCTAATGGAAAAAGGATGGAGCAAAATAGGATATAAATTAGACAGAGAGAGGGGTAAGAACATGGTAGAAGAAGTAAGGAAAAGGAGCCTGGATATAGAAATACAGGAGACAGAAGGTAGGATAAATGACAGCAATTACAATAGGAGTTATGTGAAGAAAGAAGAAGGTTTACCAGAATATATGAAAGAGAGCAGAGCAACGAAGGAGATAAAAACTAAGGCAAGGGTTAGGTGTGGAAATCTGGGAAATGGAAACAAATACTGGTTAAAGGAAGAAAATAGAATATGTATATTATGCGAGAAAGGTAAGGGGAAGTTGGAGCACTATGTGTTGGAATGTTCAAAGACAAAAGGATGGTTTGATGAGCTAGGTGAATACGCGCATGTAACAGTAAAAAGGTCAAGGGAGGAAAAAAGAAATAAAGAGGTAACGGAGATTTGGAAAAAAGTGGACTATGCAATAAAGAAAGTGGGAAGAGAGAAAGAATTGGAAAAAGGGGTGAAGGGAAGGAAAAAGGAAACAGGGAAAAAGGGGAAGGAAAATGTATATGAAATATATATATATATAAGAAGAAAGGAAATAAAAAGGGATGTTAATATTGGAATGGTTTTATGTTGACAGAAAGCGGGAAGGATACACCACCAAAGGCGGACAACGCGGACCAAATTGAGGGCTGTGAACGCTAGTTATAAGCTATGATAATATAAAGAGAAATATTATAAAGACAGATCAAAATATTGAAATGCGTAATTTAATTTGATTTAGTTTAATAATGTTTGTAAGTAATGAAAGTTATAATCGACAAATTTAGTTTGAGTTTTGATATAGATTTAAGTTTTTTTTTGGACAAATGTTACAAATGTAAAAGATTGTATAACCAAGTCACGTTTCTTGGCCAATTAGGCCGAAACTAAATAAATACATACATACATACCAAGTACGTCCCACGTTTGCAGTATTTAGTTTTTGAACGTAAACATCAAATCATTTGTGAAATTTTTCATTTGATTGCTAGATTTTTTACGTTTTCAGGATCAGAAAACAATCGAGATCTCTATGACCTTCAAGCTATTCCAAGTTCGCAAAACGAAATTTCAGAACATAATGCTAGTGGTGTTTTAGACATGTCGATGAGCGAAGTTGTGAAAGTTTTCCATCGGCAACATCATCATATCATGACAGAAACATTGATGTTGAACTGGTCAATGCACGGTTGAATCTGTTTCAACAATCACCAATCCCGAAGGACAAATTGAACAGTGAAGTTTATGTTGATAATAAGCTCAAGCAGATGAACACGACAGTTAAAAAGTTGCTGGGTTTCGAGGAAAAAGAAGCTGAGGGAAACGTCCAAGAGGCCGAAAACCACTGTGAAACATAATGCAAACATTGTTTTTATCTATTTAAATCAATTTTAAATGTTTTTTCCTTGTCTTTAATTAATGTAAAAAACAAGAATAAGGCATCGTTTTATCGGCCCACTCTAAAAATTGGCAAGAATGCTTAGCAAATGTACGCGAATCTGTGAAAAAAAATCAGCCAAAAAAAAGTGCCGATTCATATATATAGCTATTTTTGTATCTTGATTCAAAACAATGTGTACGGGAATTTTCAAAAAAATATATATTTTTTTTTTTTAAATTCAACTCAAAGAAAAATTTTTGTACCCATGTACTTTTTTGATTAGATGTAAACATTTGGAGTTATTGAAGTTTGAATATTTTAATTTTGAACAGTTTTTGAAAAATCAAATCACGTGACATCTCAAATTAAATGGTGATAAAAAATCTGCAAAAATTCAGAGAGAAAGTTCTTATCGAGCACGAAATATGTGCAAAGTTTCAGAATTTTTGGAACGTTCTTTTTTTCACTGTGTCGAATTTTCGTAGAATTGCCCATATGTAACTTCTTGCAAAATTTCAGTTCAATCAATGCAGAATTGTCGATTTCAGTCCCCTTAACGATTAAAATAGTTCGCTACATTCTTAAAACGAACAAACCACATTTACTACACAATTGAGTCGCTGGGTGCAATAACGGCTTGAGAGCACTTAAGTCATTTTTGCAGAGAACATGTTTTTAGAAAAGTACGCACCCAAATTTACTTTGAAAAAAGTCACCGACTATTTTCAAAATGGCATATTTTATACAAAAAATTAGAAAGGCGTATTTAAATTTTTCTGTAGAACGGTTTTTTCCCGTTTATCAAATCCTAAACCTTTTGTTGTTACGACAGATCTTGACTTTATGAAAGACTGGGAACGAGGGTTAATGTCATTGTGCTTATAATAACTAAACCAGCACCTCTGGAGAAGAAGATTAATTTTTTTGTACGCGGAATTGTGAAAATTTTATACAACGAACCAGGGGTCGTTTCCCTGCATAAAGAGTATTTCGGTCAATTTTTCCGATTTCGAATTCCAAAAAAGATGTGGAAACTATTGAATTCAAGCTGACCAGTCCTCCGAAACCCGGTCTGACTGCTGTGAAAATCGAAGATGTAAGATCGTTGCTTAAATTTCTGAGAGTTGAAAACCAAACGTTGTAAAATCGCATCTTATCTGAGGCGAACTGCAAAAAACCCGCAAGTGAAGCTTCGAAATGCGCGTTTAGCGACTCAGAGTTTTCGAACGAAGATGAGAATAACTAATTCCGATTTGTTGATCAGTTATTCAATTTGTTGATTACTATGTAAAAGTTTCCAATTTTTTGTTTAAATCAGATAAGAATCAATATTAGAAATTATTTTACAATTTTATAACCTCCAAATTCAATGGTATCAATTACTTATGCAAATTTGTTCAAGTTTAAGTTATTCTAAGCAAAAACGACTCAATTAAAACTATCATTTTACGCGTCTATTAACAACAAATAAAAATGAAAAAAGTTTATTTTAGTAGAAAATTTTCTTCGAACATCACCCTTAAAATCCATGAAATTGTGGAATATACTTATATAGGGGAGAGTGACCAACAGTGAG
>JAAMPD010001736.1:0-20829 GCA_025266255.1 Trissolcus basalis | reverse complement strand
ATCATTACGAACAATTTGGCTTCTTAAAGTACATCGAAATCCAAAATTTTCTCGATACTTTTTCAATTTGAAAAATAGGCTGTTCGAGCGCTAGTCCCGTTATTGCATCCGGCCCTTCAATTAAACCCCGTCTCTTTAGACTATAAATAAACCTTCTTGACAGCAATGTTTTTTCATGTTACTCCCCGTATGAAAAAAAAATTTCTTGCAAGATAATTTTTGAACGAAAAATTTATTCATGGACTCGTTTCTTTTTCGCGTGACATCACTGCGCTCGTTTGAACTTTTTGCAGAGTTTGTTTAATCCTCAAAGTCGACTTCAAATTTATTGTGGTATAAAATAGTGTTGGTTTAGTACGTCTTCTTCATGTTCAAAATTACTCGGAAATAATTTATAAAAGTTTGTTAATGTGAGCCTTAGAAAGTAACCATTATTTCTGCCTTTTTTTCAAGAATAATAAAAGTTACACAAATCCGGTCAAAATAAGAATGCGACTTTTATACATTCGAATCTTTTAGCAATTATTCTCGAAACGGTCATTAACATATTAGGAAACAGATGAATGTAAAATAAGTCCGAGAAAGGGTGTAAGTCATGAATATGCAGCTACGAGGAGACCGAACAATTTTTCTAATTGGGTTGAAATTTAATGACGATGTAATAATAATAACTTGAGAAGAAAAAAAGAAAACAAACAAACGACAAGAGTGCTTTTTAATGTGAGGCAAGAGATATTAGTTTGTGAATTGCATCGTTTCTTCGAAATGCTGCACATTTTTGCATTTAAATATTCCACGAAGTGCAGTAATTATATCCAGCTTATATTATCCCGTTTAACGCGAAATAGAACGGAGGAATCATCTCATATTGCAGACGTTTGCATAATGCACGATTCTTCGTCAGAATAAGTCACCTTTCTAGTTGTATTGTAAACACTTTTCGTCACAAATTCCTATCGTTGAGATGCTATATTTTCATTCATTTATTTTTACTTATTTATTTTATTTTATATTATTTTTTTGCAAATTTTATCTGAGAGCACAAATATTTTCATCCGCGAAAGATTGTTGATTCAAATAGGAATACTTTTAGTTTGCTTCAAATATGGGTGCTGTATTTGCATTTGCGAGTTCGACCTGTCAACAGGACGGTAGCAATATAAAACGTTCAGGAAATTCGTCGAATAAAACTGGATAGTTTATATAACATCTGTATTGTGCTCCAATGCGAATACCAATTTGCATTTACATTTAACAATTTAGTTCCTACAATGGACACATTAATGAAGGGAAATTCAAACAATAAACAATTTTATGGATGGAATTTGAAAAAATATATAAAATAAATACCAACTTCAAATGAGCCTGATGTTCGTCATAAAAATTCAACTTGATTTAATTAAATTTGATTGTAGCATCGCGTGCAAAATCACCTGTTATGAAATTCCTCTTTTGGCTTGTTTACTGTCTATGTATATCTTTGTTACTTTCAAATTTTGATCCTGAAAGCATTAAAATCGCGTGCTGGTAAAAAACAACTTGTATCAAATGATACGATTTGATCTGATTTTAATATTTGAACAAAATGAAAACGAAAAATAAACATAATCAATAGAATTTATCACCTGAGAGATTGAATAAAAAAATTTTTTTATTCACCAGTAGATGGCATGCGTCACTGGTTTTATCAGTTTGGAAAAAAAAAGAAAAAAATATGAAATTTCAGATAAAAATTGTTGTAACTTCATTATGAGATAAAACTCGCGTTAATTTTCAATTATACATACTTGGTTGATCCAATCAGAACGTCTGGAAAGTTTTAAAATAAAATCCAACGAAAAGTTACCGAACGATCATAATTATAAAATGATCTGAACTCACTTTCATGTATGACCTATATGTTCGGTCTCAAATATTGATTTAATGCAAGCTGCATATACATTTTAATGAATTTCAATGAAGTGCCTTCATTACACATCCCATCTTTATGTCGCGCTTTGACAAAAGAATTGCAAATTTTACACGTCCTAATGCAGTTTCACACTTACGAAACCAACATTAATTGAGTGATGAATCCCTCCCCCCTCTTTTGCTACCATCTCACGCGACACAGATTATCATTGAAATTAATTCACATCATTGACTCGTGATTCTAAATCAAACAGACCGCATTACACATTAAACCATATAATTTACACAAAATCAAAATTAATTATTTCACTGTTTCAAATGCTATTTTCAATTTCAAATCAAATTAACGTTACTTTTTCATGCACTGAAAAGTCACCGTTGAATTTAATTCAAATTTCATGACTTGACTATAGTTGTTATCAAAATTGTAATTCGATTATTACAAGGACGGAAATTGCATTATATATTATGATTTTTTGATAAGAACATTTGAAAAGTGGGTGTAAAAAATGACGCACGCAATTATAAATTAAAATTATATTTTGAATTATTGAACAATGCCAAGCCAATTACATCGACGGTCACACGAATACGAACTCAATTTTAAATTAGACAATTGAAATGCGGTGTATTATTATTCGTAACGCAAAAACCTGTGACGGAGCGGGAGTCGGTAGAGAAACAAGATGCGCGACCTTTTTGTTCGCAAATATTGAATTTCCATGAGAATAATTGGACGCTCATTACAAATTAATGGCACAGTCTACGTCGCGGGTCTCATTTTGTTTGTGCAAACAAGCATAGTTTATTTGTTTGAGAATCGAGTGGCTGTTCCCTCGAGAGCTACTGCTTTTTGTACTACACGCAACGAGATTCGACACTTGGTATATCGACGTAACCATTCGGTCTGCGGTAATTCAGCCGCTCGAAATTTCGTGATCGTTTTCGTTAGCCCCCGAGAGGCGTACTATAAATTCACCGCGATCTTATTATCAGGGTTATGTGCCAACGCGCCCGTGCATATGTTACCAACCGAGCGGTTCAACTCGACATTTAGTCCCGGCGACAGCTGTTGCCCACAAATTATGCCTCGAATTTTTATTTCCGCAAACTTTTATACCTTTCGTTTGAGCCATTGTTTGCTTTTATTTTATTTTTTTTTCTTTTCGCGAGCTTTTTATTCGGCGCTTTGTCATTCGTTTCGTCGCCACTTGTTTTTCGAGAACGGTGCAAAAAAGTGTCTATAAAAATGTTAGATAAAATGCGAGACTCATTTTATCCTGGGCTTTTCGGTCTTGAGACTTGCATCAGATATATTTTTTCGTTAAAGGCTCCCAGGATTTGCGTTCTTTATGACGGCGCACACAAACGAACCCTTATAAAAAATTGATGTGTTACATATATTACATATGGCAAACTCATGTGTTGCATGTGTGTCGGCTGATTATTTTCACCTGGGTAGGTTTCTATTTGAATGACAATCGAGGTTAGTTAGTTGACGAGTTCGTTGAAGATAACAACAAAATGTTAGTCAAAGTTGGTAAATATTTTTTCCGATATAAAAAATTGTTGGTAAACATGGGATGAAATAAATGTTGTCAACAATGTTTACAGTTTTTCTTTTCACTGAAAAGAATGAGTCAGTGTGCTTTGCAAATTTCACTACTTTCGTCAAACAGACGAATTACATTTGGCAAAATAATCGGAAATAAACTGTCATGAATTTTGTGACAACCCAAATATAAATATCATTGTGATTTATGGTAATATATCATGTCGTTTAACAGGCAATGATTTAATGTTGATATATCGAGGGTCGTTTGTCAAATTTATCTAATCCATCGTTCATGAACATTCCGACCATGTATAACCTCATACATCAAAAAATATGAAATATTTGATGATGTTAATATTTGTTCATTCAATTTGTATAAGTTTCAATTGGTTTTCTTCGGTTTTGTAAAAATATTGTTGATTTTACAATGCAGAAACATTGATCAGCCAATAAAACATTTACGACCTTGGTTTATGAATATTAGAAGGATTTCAAAAAATGAATCAAACGGCTTGTAAAACTATAAAGTTGAAATTCGTAGTTGATGGTGTAGAAACATCGTTCAGAATAAATCTTTTAAAAAAGTTTGATTTGTATAACGATAGTTTCTTTTTCGCGTTCATTTGTTTAAAAAATTTAGTATCAAAAAAACTATTTATGGATGAGCATGAACTTTGATCCATAGTTTGTTTTATGATCGATGAATTCCGACTTTTTTCGCCTCTTTTGATACCTTTTTGCAACGAGATTGATTTGTCACATTCTTATTTTTCAATGACCGCCTACGAGATTCTATCTTGTAATAACATGAATTGTTCAGGTAATAGCAGTTTTAAGATTCAATTCCGATTGGTTTCACAACCAACCGATTTTTATTATTGTTATGCGAGTTCTCCATTCTATTCTCCAATTTGTTCATACAAAAATGGTAAAAGATTAACTGAAAGCTAAATATGATTTTTTTTTATTTCGCAACAATATCCTTCGTTGACAATTTGTTAAATTATTACATACAGCTTATTTTCTTCCCTGCTTGTCGGACACAGCCGAGATATTATATTTTAGAATGAAAAAAAAAAACAACAAAAAAAAACAATAAAGAAATAAAACGAAAAAAGTTTTTATACGCCTCATGATAATACATTTCATAAAGAAATAAATAAATAAAACAAATTCAAGCGAAAACTTTAAAGTGACAATTTTCGTTGTGGGAATTGGTTCTCCGGTTTGTAAGAAACATATTCCAAGACGGATAAATAAATGTAGAAAGGAAAACTAGAATTTGTACATTTTTCTGGAAATGTATTATTAGACTTTTGGCCGCAAAATCCGCCACTTTTTACAATGTTTCTCCATAATATTCGCGTGTGTCTTCGTTTGCTGAAAAAACTGAGTTTAAATTATCTGGATGCAATTGCCAAAAAGCCAGGAGCAATTTTTCATACACATGAGTCGTGTTCCACAGGCTCGGGGAATTTTCTTTGAACGTCAACTATACATTGTCTCGCGGCAGGAAAAACCAGACGCGCGTTCAGCACAGAGGTTTTTTTCTCTCATTTAGAGTTTGCGAGCGTGCGTTCATGTCATCTCGCGATCTGGCTTTTACATTACGTTCTATATACAACTTGCACGGATTTTCAATGTAAAATGAATGCGACACAATTATATTGAACAAACGCATAAAAAAGCGTGTCTTTGAACATAGAGAAAAAAATATCTGATAACGTCTGGGCTCAATTCGAGTCTGGACGACTCTTCGATTTTTTATTTTCACTTCAACAAGATTTTTAGTGCTTGACTTTCGTTTTGTTTTATCCCATTACAATGATGCACGATTTTGTCTGCTGGATTACACGTATTATCTCTGATTTCTATGACAGAAAGAATAGTGAATGTTTTATTTGAAGCCTTCATACCCTGGAAAAAAATTCTAGGTCTGACCATACCTGGAAATAGTCCTAATAAGACTAAAATGTGCCGAATTTTATAAAATTTTATCCGATTCATGTTGGCTTTTACATGATCAAACAAAATTTTATTGAATTAGATCCATTTCCAGGTTTGATCAGACCTGAAAAATAAGTAGGTCTGACGTTATTCAAAAAAATTTCCATGTCTAATTATGCATAACTTAGTCTAACTAAGTCTGTCTAGACGTGTAAATTTATAAACTCAGACCAACTCATTTTCTATGTCTGATAAGACCTGATTAGACCTGAAAATGGACCTAATTCGATAAAATTCTGTCTGATCATGTAAAATCAGACATGAATCAGATAAAATTTTATAAAATTTGGTATATTTTGATCTAATCAGAATTATTTATAGATCTGGTCAGCCTAGAATTTTTTTGCCAGTCTTAAATTTTTCTTTTCATCTCAAACTAGTCAAATTATTAACAGAATAATTTTCAACATATTTCATACTGTACATAACTTATACATGTCATAATATACAGTTATGTACATAAACTAAATAAATTCATTACACGACTATTTGGCTGTACGAACTGTATGACTATTTGTATTGATTTACTACTGTAATTTATTTATTAATTTTGTATATTCATACTATGAATAATTGATTCATGTCTATACTATACAAAATTCTATTTTATTTTATCATGATATTAAAAGGCAAATAAATAACATTAAAAAAAGGTCATTTTTGTTCGTTTAAACAACAATAACAGTTGAAAATTGAAAATAATGAAAACGGACTGTCAGATTTGATTGGACCAAAAACGCTTTGCCTAATTAGGATGGCTGTAGGTGTCAATTTTGAGTGTTTGATTTAATTACAAGTATTGGCTACCTTAAACGACAAACATACTCTGATGAACATCGAGCAAACACCTGAACCTCAAAGGCAAATACCTTACGGTAATGTACAATTAACGTATGCTTTAATATGTATCCTAAGAACTGAGCAGTAAGCATGCTGAAATTGTGCAAACGTGTCGTGCATCAAACGCATTTAATATTTCACTCGTTTGGCACAATTTCGTTGATTTCAAATTTCCCAAAAATATAACTGACGAATATGAATAAAATCGCGCAATGTGCGATTTCCGTACACATTAAAGAACTTTGGAGCAATAAAGACTTTGAGAAATTTGTTGCCGCGGACACAAATATTACTTTTTGCCATGCGACTTGGCACGTTTAGCGGCTTAATTTGAAGTTGCGACGGGTACTATTTTTACACGCCATTTCGGTAAGTTCGTGACTTTTGAAAACTTTGCTACGCGGCGACTTACAAAAATTACGACCGTACGCAAACCGTGTACTTTTTTTTGCAAAAATTTTAATGAAATGAAATTTCCCTGAATTTCATTGAACTTTAGTTTACGACTGTCTTTTAATCAAATCAGGATCAGCGGGAATAAATTTCAATCTTATCTTTCCCGTCTTTTACAAATTGTAATATCACATGATTTGTTGCAAGGTTTTTTGATCAAAGCTATTGAAAAGGGTGGAATTTTTTAGGAAATGTGTACTTCAGCTATTAGAGTTTCAGACATTGATTGATTTTTGCTGATGATTGTTTCGTGATGGTAAAAAATGAGAATAGTTCAAGACGTGTCGGAGTCAATGACTCGTGGACCTCGGAATCGATTGCAAATATTTAGAATGGCGGAGACCGAGGTAACTGCAATAAGTCGAGATCACAAGTCAAATGTCTATACTTATCATTCGAAATTTTCGGTACAAAAATATGTTATAAAAAGAGTTCCAAATAAATTGCGTTCCACACTGTTTTTTCCATTGTGAAAAATTGAACACAACATTGTAAAAATAATAAATAGAAACCAAATGTTATATGAAATAAAAAAGAAATAAAAAAACATGGATAGGTAACGAAATGTAATAAAAACATCAGCTTTGGTTATTCATGAGTGGATATGTTAATGGATCGTTTTTAACAGTCGTAAATTTATATATTTTTAAAGCAAAATATTTATACTTAGCCATCGTTGTAAATTTTCATAAAATAACCTAAATAGAATATTCGACAGTGTAAAATCGATAATCTGAATCTTAATATAGAAATAACGTTTCTCAGAGAATTTCGATCAGGGCTTTTTAAAAAATGTATGCAAAGTTTCTGGCAGTAAATTTGTTTGGTGGTTTCGCCTATATACATGCTTTTTCGCACTGATGTTTTCAATGTTGGGGAATCGTAAATCCGATTCGCAAGGTTTAAAACAACTTAAACGTAGGTCTTCATTGATCTTTTAATTTCTATACTTTTGTTTTAAATCCAACTCCAAATATTCACCAATCTCGTTAAAAAAAAAAAAAAAAAAAAAAAAAAAAACGATGTTTGAGATATTTGGTTCAGTTCGATGCCTGTAACATTTCTTGATGCAATATTACATCAATCAATTATTTGCAAATGACCGTCCGAGTGCGCGGCAATAAAAAATATATTCTCATGCAATTTTGTGTGTTTATTTCATTATCATGTATTTTATGCACGGTAAACAGTTTTTTCCCGGAGAGAAGTTATATTTTACAAATATGCCATCGTGGCCCATTAAAAAAAGGTTACAGCAAAATAAAACAATTTTCTCGCTTTTTTTTATTTACTACCGCAATAAAAACGTCACTTGTGAATTTTCTTTGCGCCTAGCTAAATAATTTATCGTCTGAATCGTGAGCTTTTGAAACGAAACAAACAATATTTTTGTATTTTAAAATTGCTTACTTTGAGGTTCAAAACTTGGAAGGTATACAAAAGGGAAATCAAAAAAAATATCAAATTTTCAAAGCTGCAGTTCATGATAAACAGTAAGGCAGTGCATATCTCGATAACAATTATGACAATGAATTATATTCTATGTATCGTTTGCGTGCAATCCGAAATATGTTTGGGCGACAGACAAAAGCTTATTTGATGGCTTTGACAAGACGTTCTCTTTGAATTGGCCCCTTAAGGCAGCTCGAAAATTTTCAAGCGCGTAAGGTAACCTCATTATATTAAATTATTTTTGTGAGTTTCGCCGCACGTCATTCGGCGTTTACGTCGCGCAAAAAGAAACTCATTAGAGTGATTAACGCAGCGCCGTGTTTGATGTCTCAATCGCTTTAAATTCACGACGCGCGACCTGGATTGCAAAATATTTACTGGTTTTAAGCTCCCGGGTTCACCTCCTTTCTCCTTATTCTACACGACCAAAATATATTCCTAAATATATTTGAATACTTTTGAGAATTCTGAATTTCACGTATAATTGAATCATAATTATTTTTTCTACAAATATTCCTTTTTAATTCATTTAATCAAATGAATCGCATTTAATTAAACCAATTAAATTAATCACGGCGAGAATAACCCATTAAGATACACTGAAAAGAGTCTCAAATTAGTAATAGTGTCTTGGAAATGTCGATATTTAAGACACCCAAAGTCTCAAATTGAGACACTTATTATATTCGCTTAATTCAATGTGCTATTCAATAAGTATTTAAAAACGTCTCAAAAATGACAACAAAAAGTGTTTTCATTTAAGAACCTTGTTTTTACAGTTAAAGAATCGAATCGCATTATTTATTAGTTTAATTACTAATTTTCATATAAATTAGTGATAAACAATTTTCATGTATCGTTAAATAATAATTGTGGTTTAGTGGAATAACTACTTTTACAATTTTTTACAGATTAATTTTTCAATATTTTTATTCTGCAACTTTTATTTCAGCAATTTAATATTTCATATTACGCTTAATTTCCAAGTTTGTGAAAAAAAAATTTAATTAAAATAAGAATTTAGGCAAATTTGCTGAACATCAAAAACATAAAAAGTCTTCGTGCGTTTCTTTTAATTTCATGTGCTTCGTGCAAAAATCTGTTTTTTTTTTTTTTTTTAATGGAATAAAAAATAAATATAAAGTTTAATAGAAAATAGTAGATTCTATTTAATGGTTAATCGGATTGTACTGCTGTTAGAAGTATTGACGACATGACTTGTGGTAAATAGAGAACGAGTTGGAAGTAAATCGCGCATAACTGTGTCATGAGCAAATAGGAGTTCTCTCTTCAACTGGACACGCACGCTAGCCAAAGCACGATACGGATTGTGTCAACAAGTGTCTTGGCACGAGTTCACACGATCTTTTTTCAACTATGAATTTGCAATAAAATCGCCCGATCAATCAAATCGGATGCACCTCGTTAGGGCTAATTATTATCGAACGTTCGGTTTCAGATTGAGGAGAGCACACGACAAATTAAGAGCCCGACTTACGAACGCTCCCCAACTGCGATAGATATCAGTCTCGAGATTTTAGATTGTGCGAAAAAAATGAGGTCGTGAGATGTGTGTACCGAGGGATTATAGCTCTTTTTCAAAGTTTTTGGGTCATCCAATATCCTCTTAAATGAAATCTGACGAGATGCGAAAACATTTTCTTAACATCTAATTAACAAATTTCAAAAGATTTCAATTCTCAATTATATACCTAACCACTTTTGTTTTTTGATCACTACTTTTTTGCGATTTATTCAATCACATATTTGTTTGGGAACATTGCGAAAAGAATATTTTTCAATATGGTACGTTAAAAGTTCATCTGAATAATGTACAATTCTGCTCATGTAAATAATATATTTGCAACATGTAACGTTTTATTAATTTTATTTCATTTCATATAAATATTTTCATTTTGTTTTGAATTTACAATTTGTTGTGATGGAAATTTAAATAAAATATGACAATGATTGATCATTTTATTTCTATTGAATACTTCAATTTTGTTTTAAATATTTTGTTCGTTGCAATTTGTATTAAAATAAAAATTTATGAAAGAAACAAATATTGACAAACAAAAATATCGTTTTTCGTCTAATCCAATATTCAAATCGACTAAGCTCACAATACAATACGTAGCTATATACTCATGTTATTGGCTCAGCGTCAAAGTCGCGATTGTTTCTTGAAGTATCGCACTAGGCTTCTTGATGAAATGTCAACGAAAGAATTCAAATTGATTCTGATTCTGAGCGTCAAAGTAACGGTGGAGGTTTTCTTTCAGTCCTTCAGTTTTGCGGAAAGACTTTTAGAAAAAAAAAAACGAACTAAGTTAAACACAGATTCTCCCTCACAGATTTGACGATAAAAAAAGTTTTGCTGTAACAAAAGTTTACTTTTTTTTCTTTTTTAGAGAGGGATGATTTTTTATCCCCTCCATTGATGTAAATAATTGAGTTCAACAGTGCGAAGTGATCGAGACCCTATCATCCGAATCAGGACCTCATCCCTTTCCGTCTTGTTGAACCCTGACATGTAAAAATGGTTCGGATCCACTCAATGGAAGGGCAGTTCTCTCCGAGGATATTATTACAGCCTGTGTGTAATTTAATTTGTTCTGCTTGCATCGTAAAATCAATGAAATTAAAACAAATTCATCAATCAGGGAGAATAAAATAGATAACAAAACAGTGAAATGTTGCTTTTCAACTGTAAACTGAATTATTGATGATAAACACGCATGAACACCCATGAAATAAAATTGAATAAAATTAGAATACACATTTTTCGAAACAAAATTAGATTCATTCGATTGTGTACCTACTTATTCATGTTTTTGATATAATGAAATTCACAAGAAACGAACAAATTAAAATTCCATTAGCAGAATAGAACGATCAAAACCAATTGGGTAATTGAATTAAAATGAATTACATTTTTCTTTTTTCGTCAACTGAACAAATCTTGATGATGCGACCTCACAATAATTAATTAATAAACAAAATTCAAAAATACTCGTGCAAACAGCTTGCCAGGTTACAAATGAAAATTATATTCCAAGCGAGATGATTTTCTTTTGTAATTTCCGTTATGCTATTTTCGTCAAACAATTGCTCTAAATAATTATAATTGGCATCTGAGCTGTATTCTTGATTGTACACTTGGAATAATAAACAGCCAATCGATGACCAAGAAAGGAGTACCAAAATTGTTGTCGCGTGAAAAAAAAAGAAAGAAAGAAAGAAATTCAGCAGTTCATTGTGAAGAACTTGCTCTAAGACTACAAATAAGATGTAAAATTTCACTTAAAATACATTGCCTCATGAACCGTAGTCGACGGAAGTTTTTCGATGCCGCATTTTATCGGTTCCGAGGTCAATTTCATGGAAACTTGTCGAAAAATAAAGCTTGTAAAAATAAATGGCCGAATCATCGAAAAGTACAGGTAAAAAGTTGATGTTCAAAAAAAAGGGTAAAAAGCCGATTTGCAAATAATAATAATAGGGGAAAAACTTGACTGTGCAGAGAGCCGAAATGATTTAGCGTGAATATCGAACTTTCGCACAGGTGCAAATTAGTTTTTAATATTCCGAATCAGTCATTCCTTGAAATCGGATTACGATTTCGCGATGGATGAAAATCGCCGTGAAAAAAAATGAACGATTTTACGCAAAATCGAATACGTCATTGCCAATAAGTGATTAGTGTCAACGCAAAAAAAAAAAAAAAACAAAACAAACAAACGCACGAAATGAAAATTTTCAATTCATTTACAACCTCGCGATTTCATATTGAATTTTGGACAATCTGTCGCCTGGTAATCAAATAACATATTCACCCGAAAATGTTTCAACTTTTCAACCGACTGAAAAAACTAGCAAAACTCGAAATCGTGCTTGAAAGTTCAATCTTCGCTTTTGTTTCGAGTACAAATTTTCGTCACACCAAGGTACAGGAAGAGAATGGTCGAATTACCTCGATACTAATCAAATCAACACTCGTCGCACTTTGGACAGCAAAGTAGGTGACTCAGGTTGTCCTTAGGCCGTTGCTTAAGTGCATAAGCTCCTGCGTTGGAAACACGATTAAACATCTAGGATATCGGAACGTTTAAACTGACAGCAGAGACAGCAATAATTGACGAGTTTCGTTTGGTCGTTGACTCTCCTGAATAAATATGATTTGTTTTTCTCTGTTGACAATAGACGTATGTACATGGATTGGATCTTCCATTCAAAGTCGTAGTTGACGATGCACTGTCACTCGTCACGGCCGAAAACAATCGCACAGGCTTTTGATCTTGAAAAGTCGAAGCCGTCGGAACCCCTGACTCCTATTTACCTCCCCGTTGAATCGCAAAACACTGCGGGAACACTGCGAACACACGAACACATTGGCACCACACTTTTTGCACCCAACTTTTGCACCCGTTTAATTACGCGTGCACTCTCTCAGTGTACTCAGATTTTTCCCGTTCGTTGCACGGGCAAAATCCATCCCACGCCGTGAGAAACTGCCTCGGATCCGTTACGCCAAAAGCCTCCTCCGCGCTCATGTATGAAACTCATCCCAGACTCCAACCAATCCAACAGCCTCGATTATTCCAGGACTCTCATCCGTATTGTCGATAATTTCAGCCGGATTGGCAAGTTGTTGCAGAAAAAAAGGAGCAAAAAGAACCACCCCTGATATACCGTCAACAATTTCGAGTTTCAAACTTTGATCAAAGTTCGGAAATTTCGCTCACCGCATCAAACGAGAAAAATTGATGCGGCGAATTTCGCAGTGATGAAAATTTAGTTAAGTCCTTTTTTTTTTTTTTTTTTTTTTTTTGGTTTTCATATTATGAAAAAAGTTAGCCCAATTTCAGCCTGTTAAAGAACGAACCACTTCATTTATTTATGTTTTCCCCTTCGTTAATCAAAGAGTTTGGGAATTTTTTGATTTTATCGTTTTTGGTGTGTGAATTTGCTTGAAACTGTAAACTATGCGAATTTGTTGGATTTTTTTAAATCAGTTTCGCACATCGACACAGGAAGGCTGCATGATGTATGAGGTAAAGAGAAAGAACGTCTGAGAATGAGAACAATGAATCATTTGATCGGTGAGTAAACCAGATTCGCTTTTTATGAGCGGGGTTCAAATCCTATTACCGAACTTTGAATATTTATTCATCGATGAACTGAGAGTGAAAAACTTGGGTTCAGTTTGATTGAAATGATTGAGATCAGTTATTTTGACGGTGACCTACATTGGTGACTCCTAGCCAAGAGGTGCTAACTAACAAAATTCAAACCTTCAAAGCCGAGAGTTGCGGATTATCATTATTATTCCTATGAGAATCAAACAAACGCGTGTGCCCACCTTGTCAATATTCACAGCGACTTGGATTTAAATAAAAAAGTTGAAATATAGAAGCAGTGCAAATAACGAGAATTTGAAATGTAAAAATAAATTGAAGAATGAACAAACAAAAATTTTTAGGTTTCAGAAAGGTGATAAAATTGTAAGAAATGTGAGAGAATTGTAGGGGAATTAATTTTAATTAAAATGATTTGTTGAGATATTAAATAAAAATTAAACACAGGGACAGAATTATAATTTTGCACAGAATGACGAGGTTACGACAGAATAATCCTGTTTAGTATTCATGAAGAAAGCTAACGCCCGCACAAAAGAAGAGTCGCAAGCGCGAGCGAATGCATTGCGGCAGTTTTGAATTGAAATATGCACGAGGATCGGTAGTTGAGACCAGACAGACGGGAGAGTGGTTGTTGCTCATAAATCTTACGCGGGGATGAATACACAATAAAGCTGACTCTCGTTTACTCTGCTGATTATTTGATTGCTTCTCAAAGAACATGAATAAACTAAATCGATCGATAAGCCCGAGCTTGCTACCCGGCCGAGTCGCAATGATTGATGGCGCACGTGATTTCTCCGTCGTGTGATGTGTGTGCCCAAGGTGAGTTTCGCGACATCCGTTCGAACGATGACCTGTCGTTATACCATTTTTATAATTACCCAACCTTCTTCCAATCCTTCCCTCGATCTAACAATCACAAGAAAGCTCATCTACCTTCCAATCTCTCGCCCTATAATTTATACTCACAGGGAGAAAAAAGTTGTAATCACTTTTATCACAATTTATACAATTTTTACTAAATCGTTTTATAAGTGAAGGACACAAATTATTAAACTTTTTGGTACAAATACAAAAAATATTTTTTAATAATTTGCTAATTATTTTGAACTAAACAGTTTAGTAAGTTTTATCGAAAATAAATTCTGTCCTCTCCAATTATGAAATTGTTTGGTAAAAATTATACGAATTGGTGATAAAAATTATTACAAACTGTATCTGTGTGCAATAAAAAACAATTTTTTCTAATACTTCATTAAAATATCATCAAAAATCAAAGCGAAAAATCAATTTTTCAACTAAAAAATAAACTTAAAAACAAAAAATTGTAAATGAAAAATTTCGAACTGATGGAAATTTACTGCGATAAATTTTCTTTAAAGAAATATTTGTCATGATGTGATGGTGCATGAAGTATTGTACAGGATTTGAAAAATTGAAAAATACAAATATCAACAAATTCACAGTTACGCTCCCAGGATGTTTCTTGTATCATTAATATTACCGATATTTCTTGTCTGTCAAGATACTTTTGAACATTGAATAAAGACCGCTGTCAACGAAACACCAAATTTCAGGCGAGGAAAAATCGGTTTCTCAGAGCAGAATATGAAAACCATCAATCCATTGAGCGAATGAAAAATCCTTTTGACTGAAAGGATACGTTTTGGTCTGTGTATTATAGAAAGGAAAAAATTGTTCGAACAGGTTCTATATCCATTGAGCTTGAACTGTAACATGAACTCTGCAATTCACCCACCCGCGTCGGTCTAATCGAAACATGACACAAATTCCAATAACTTTGCAAGTCCGGCGGCGCCTGCACCTGACTCAGAGGTTCTTAACCCTTAAAACCGAACTGGTGTGGATCCCGGTGCTGATGCATCGGGCCTTGAATATTTAACAGCATCAGCCAGCGGAGCCCGAGCGAACTTGAACGATGGGCCGTATCCCTGGCGCAACAGAATCAACAAAACAATATCTGCCGAGGGTATCGCGCGCCTCGTCGGATGAAGCAGCCAAGCACAAATACGCCCTCCGTACGAAAACTCATCAAACAGCAGTTACCATAATTCGAAGTCGCATTTTGATGAGCGGGCTTCGGATGCGAAAAGTTGGCGGCCAAGTTGGCCGACGACGTGCGAACCCGGCACTCCGTAAACAAACCAGACGGTGCTTGCTGGATGAAGACGAAGAAAGCTTGTTAGGTTGGTTGGACCCAAGCGAGACAGGTGAGAAAGATGGTCGACCGGAGGAGAGAGCTCTTGCGTTACGCCGCGCGGTTTCTGTTCCGGCGGGATGGCGGGTCTGCTGAGAGAGAGGTTGTTGCAACCTACGAGTGATCTGATGGTCCGACTTGAACATCCAGCGGGATTTTCGACATCGCGGGGATCGAGAATGGGACGAGTCGCGATGGGCCATAGGCCGTGTGGAGCACGGCTTTCGCTACTGCCGGCTGCCACAACGTGTACCTCCGCCACTAACCAACCCCTCCCCCACCAGATCGCGTACGCCCGCCGAGGGTAGCGAATTCCCTCACCCGGCCGCAGCTTTCACGCCCCCCACCAGCCGACGCCGCTGGACGCGGAACATGGCGCAAACGCACGCGCCCCGAGTCGGGGTCGGGCTCTCCGAGGGATACCGAGGGCGCTCCACTCTCGCGAGCTCGACAAGTAAAACGCGCAGAGTCGCAGGGATGCCAACTTGTAGAATTCAAAACATGACGGTCTACCAACGTGCCAACTGTTGGGCATGTTGACCTAGGTCCTACAGAATCTTTTCTTCTCTTTTATTAATTTGCATGTGGTTAATTTTGGCTTCGTCATCTGTGTTACGTCAAAACACAACCTGAATGATACTACTTATTACACTAGAATTCTCCTATTCATTTTCCTTCACTTTTTTTTGAATGATGAATGAAAATTAAAAAATTGCAGTCGCTTTTGAAATGTTTTAAAATGTTATGAAATGTTTAAAATGGGACATATACAATGAGAAAAAAATTCTGTCAAATATTATAATTTATAGATGAAAATTTACTGAACTCTACAGTATATGGGAGACAAATCTAAAATTAGTAAAAAATTATTGAAACTTACAGCAAATTTTGACGAATGACCATAAAAATAACTAAATTAATATTAATTTTTCATGTCCATTCATCAAAATTTTCTGTAAACTATACTGTACAGTTCAGTAAATTTTGATCAATTTTTTTTCTCCAGATATATGTCGAAATTTCATATTCCAATTGATAATTAATTATAACAATTTTCTATTTTCTATTCTATTTTGCTGAGTTGTATGTCCCTCCTATAGTTTCTTTTGATCGTAAAAATAAAACATGTTCTATATGACAGTAGAACATAAAAATATGAAAATCAATTTTGAATAAATTTATTTTAAATTTTGTTGAATTTCATTTTTTGTTTGAAAAATATAACGTTGAATGCTACATAACTTTTATCTTGCTTCAATGGTCGATCGAAAAAAAGGGAAAAAATATGAAAAGACTGAACAAAGAGAGAGACAGAAAAAGAAAAAAAACATTAAGATTTTGAATATAATCTCCAGAGATACACCGGCGAAAGAAGAGTTACATCGTTTTTTTACTGCGACCAGTTTAATGTTATATTGAAAAACGTTTATGCCTGTACGGGAATCAATTTTTTGTCCATAGAAGTAATTGATAGTTGGCTCGAGTTCAGTTGGGGCAATCAAAAACCACAATAGGAATTAAGTCGTGATCAATAGAGCATCATTTTCGATCAAAATCAAATGATACGAAAACAAATGAAACATTTTGACTCTTGATAGTAATATTTCACGCTGCAGCATTTAACGTCTCTATGAAAGCTCTTTAATTATGTAGAAGAATAATAGACAGTTTCAAACGTGGGATTATAACAATCTCGAGTGTTCAACTTTATAACTCGTAGACGAACAAATTATATATTCGATAACGCAAATCAATTCCAGACAGAAATTTATTTCTAAACATAAGTGAAAATTAACTTGAATATTTAAAGTATATGAATCTCATAAATTTTTTAAAAAAGACGATGATGCATTTCAACGATTCATTTTTTATATTCTACTATATTTTATATGGTAAATTATATTGTAAAAATAAATTGCAAATAGAATATGGAATTTTATTTACATTTATTTTTTTCTATCTGAAATATTTAACTTTTACATTAACATTTCAATCAGTTTTTTTTTCTTGCGTCACAACTTGATTGTCATACTACAACTGGCATCTGCGACAATTTGATTGATTTTTCGATTAAGTTTCATCAGCTTGATTAATTATAACAGATTGTCGAGAATTGATGAGTGTCGGTTTTTTTATCAACTGATTGAAAGTTGCAGGGCGTTCCAGAGAAAGTGAAATCATTGATTACGAATCCGCAGTATACTTCAGAGCGTTGGAATTTAATTTACTCAGATCCTTCGTACATTCATTGTAGCGCGTCGTAATTTGTCATTGTTAATTCCATATTGTTACTTCAATATTATGAGGGTTAATATCCTGGGAAAAAGAGATCAGATAATTATTAATCAATCTGCAAATTATTTCTACACAGAAAATTTTTTTCCACCTTATACCGATGAATAATGAAATTAAGCGTCATGTGCAATTATGAAAACAATGAAATATTAAGTACATTATTAACAATTAAAATACCAAATTAAAATGGTAATTGGATCTTTATGATAATTATAAGTATTCTATTCCAGTTAAAACAAATCGCCATAACGACAAAGGGAGAAATTTCGCAATTTTCTAAAACCTAACAATAAATACCAAACTGCAAATAAATCTTGATTTTTTTATCTTAATGACTTTTTTGTTTTGCAAAAAAGTTCACGCAATCTTGATTCAAATCGAGTTTTTATCTTGTAAAATGTATATAAATCCTATTTAAGTTGTTATCAGTAAATTTATAAAGAAAGTTACGAAAGAATTTGCAATATACACATACACAAAAGAACGTTATGAAATTTTGGTGGTGTATGTGAAATAAAAACTTATATAATATCAAAAGTAAACAGCAGATCTAAAATGATCAATTAAATCTAAATATAAGAAATAGCGAGAATTTTGTGATGAAATTTTTGTGCATTAATTGATGGTCTTCTTCGCGGTTTTTCGTCGTGCAAAATTCACCAGCGTGGATAATGCTTTCACACAATTCGATATACAATATTTCCGATTGAATTATTACGAGAATTCCTGTTATTGTAAATTGTAATGCGAACGGTTAGTATTTCATTCGTGTAACTAACTAACAAAATTTAAAATATCTTTGATATTTACTTGTTTTCTCTTTAAATTGTTGAATCGAAATTAGTATCATGAATATCTCGAATAGAAAATATTTGTTCAGGCATGAGCAACTGATAAGGTTTCAATTATGGAATATTATTGTAACAATTTCCGATGGATGAAATAGTTCCGAAATTCTGACATTAGTAATGCATGCGCTGCATAGTTTATGTATCTTTGATACAATTAACTAACGATCCTGGTCAAATTAATCTCGCCAACTTCCCTCACGAGTTGAGTAATATTTTATTATCGCTCCGGTCACACGTTTCGGAACACAGAAAAAAAAGAGTCAAAAACAAAAATACAACAACCCGTATAGGATAAAATGAGAACTAACGAGGAGTACAATGCCGACGGGATTCGTCAAAAAGTTGTTTATCCACAGTTGTTTGAAGTTGGAATATTAATGGAACAATTTGCATATTTCAATATTCATAAATTTTCTAAAGTTGAAGCAAAGGCAGAAATGAATTTCGCCAAATCGATATTGAAGATTGAATTAATGTACAAGTGTTAGACTCTCCAAATAAGTATAAAACTGTCACTGCCTGCGTGCAATGAAGTCGGTCATATGAGTTTGTAAATTTGAACAAACGAACGTCAGTAAATTCGAACGAGATTATTGAGCCCATTATTTTGTATTAATTGTAAATTTGCTGTTTGAACAGTGTTTTTTGAACGATCGATTATCACTTCAAAAGGGATATGGATTATATTTTATAATTGAGAGTGAGAATGTTCTATTGTTGTTTGAACAACAAATCATATCGGAGTTTCGCAAAATATCAATTTCCGTTTCATGTTGCAAACGTATTGAAAGAGAGAAAACGTATGATTTTGAAGCTCGTAAATGTAAAGTAAAATGTGAAGAGTAATAAGAGTGAAGTATTGATTATTGTCGATTAGAATCTCTGGCATCGAGTACAATTTTGGGATTTCCATTAAATTATAGGCCGAAGTTTCGAGCTCGGTTCAGATAAAGCAGTTTCTGAAACACAAATCTACACTTTGGTTTGAGATAACCGATCGTCGGGATGCGATTAACATAATTTTGGATCAAATAATCTGAAATTGTAACAAAAATTTTCAGTTACGTTTATCATCAACTTTGCGCCATTCATAATTTCACAACAAATTCAAAACTTTTATGCCCGACCTACAACTAAGTGAAATTACTGGAACTCGTCAACATTAATAATTCATTCACGGTACAATTGCTTCACGTTACTCGAACTTTCAACTGTAAATAATCATTTGACTGATAATTTGAAATTTAAAATGTAAATTGTTCATCTCTGAGCAGATGTATGTACATATGACAAATTTACGCGATTGCAAGTGGGATAGCTTTATTTCTCCGTTAGAAGATGATGGAATTCACGACAAAAGACATTTCCAATTAAAATGATAATCGAAGTTTACACTACAAGGAAACTCAACATTTTACAATTTCCCAAGCAAAACTTTCAACTTATAAATTCTATTAAAAAAACCTTAACATCTTACTTTGAAAAGAAGAAACACGTTTCTGCGTGTTTGTTTGTTTGTTTGCAGAAACAAAAAATTACAATTTTTCTTGATTAGAATTCATATGCTGAATGTTGCTCTTCAGTAAAAAAAGAACAACAAAAAGAACACCAGAATAAATAATTGAATTCCATTTTGCAAAATGGTATCAAAATGTTTACATTCAAATTCGTACAAATGATGTTCTCGTTCACAAAAGCAGTAAGATTGATAGTTTTTGATCGTCGCTCGATATACCAAGTGATATTTCAAAATTTGGTTTCAAAAACGTTTAATGCTTAATGTGTCGTTGCGCCGTTGCAAACGTAACGTTTCACGTTTCCCAGTAAAAAGCCATTGTTCCGATATTTATTTTCAGAGGCTACGTTTCAAAAGATCATTTTTGTGATTACTTTAATATTCAATACGAAACTGATGCGCGAAGCTGAATGAGAAATTCATACCTACACGGACAACAATATATACGAAAATATATTTTTCGTATATTTTATATATATAAATATAATTGTACAGATTTTTCTTATAAATAATTTATAAATTAATCATAAAGTGGCAATATTTGCTCTAAACAAAATATAAAAAAACNTAAACTTTGTCGAGAAAAT